>JAQIWF010000744.1:0-15936 GCA_034694965.1 Ceratozetes gracilis
GGAATAAATAACTATAAGTCGTCTATAAGTCGTCGTCACCGATATCTCCGATACCATTGAAAGCGTCGTTTTCAACGAAATGTCGCGATTTTGATGGGAAGCCGTTATGAGACGAGTGCGAAGTCTTCAAAGGCTTCAAGTAATATGATATTGAAATTATCAAGTTAAGTCTATTGAATTCTTACCTTGGACGTGACTTCTGCATGGTTTGACAGACCTGCATCTGTTGAAACGCTTCGGGGTAGTGCTATTTGCTGACTACTGCCATCTCTCTTCATATAACTCCAGGAACCTCTTCTGCCACCTCTCGAATCACTGAAATGAATGGCTTCTTCGCGTTTAATCTTTTGACCGTTCCTTTTCATAAGTAGCTCCTCAACCATCCCTTGCAGACAAACACTCATTAGGATTGCCTTCAAAAACAAATATTTAGAGAATTAAATAGAGATTTGTGGAAATTTGTAGAAATACCTGATCGCTAACTATAGTAATCCATCGCAAGTGGTCTTTACTAATGAGATATTCAAATGAAAGCTCGAATCGGGTATTCGTTGTACCATTAGTTTGGGCACTACTACTACTACCACCAATACTTGTATTTGCATTGAGGGCACAACCATTTAGTTTGTCGTGTAATGAAGTGGTTAACCGCCAGCAACGGATTCGCGTCACTCGGAAACTGTATTCTTTCATTTGTTCCTAAATATAAGAGAATTACAATCATTGAAATAAAATCTTAAGCGACAAACAGTTGCGGTGTAGGCCCTGAGGTTGAGTTCTTTGCTTCCGGCGGCAATCAATACACGAGTGTTTGGTTGGGGATAATCACAAAAACATGGCTCGAATTGAATATATCCGTAATATTTGAGAGTTTGTGCCGTTTGCAGGTACTGTTAAAGAATGGGTTACAATACAAAACTTAATATTTGTGTCAATACCTCTTTTTTTGATCCTTTGGCCTGAAGTGCAGTCAATTGTCTTCGAGTTTCTTTGTTGGCCTGAATTAAGCCCTTTTCGATGTCATGTAGTGTTTGAAAATAGAGTATATTTGTAGCGGTCTTGTCGTTGAGAACGTCTTCGTCATAAATGGAGTCCCAAAAAGACTTTCTTATGATAATAGAGTGGGAACTGTCCACTGAATTCATGGTCAATAGTGTCAAATAAGGCGACTCTAGATTCTGGAGTTTACGTATAGGAATGTAATCACTTTCGACACGTTTGACCACAAATAGATTGAAGTAAGGAATCAGTTGTGTCGACAAATTCAATGCATTGCAAACCGCATCCAATACTATGTCTGTCCTATCAGTGGACAACACTTTTACTTTGATTGAATGCCAATTCAGTTGAAAGACATCTAAAATCACTTCTTCTGTTTTGGCGATTTGGGTCTCTTGTTGTCCGCTGAGGAAGAATCCATTGAACAGATCGCTCGCAACTATCCTCTGGTCCTGACTTACTGTAACGCAAATAAACTATCAATTAATCACTTATTAATAAATCATGGATTGAGGAAAGGCTTAAAATAGGGGTCGAACCCAATACTCGACAACTCATTTGAAATTAGCTATATTTATGAAAATGACAATAAAATGGATAACTTTATTGCTGTCATTACTTATTTGAATATATTTTTCAATTTGAGATCTTCTCTCTTCTGTTTGTGTCGGAGTCAATGGAAGTAATTTCTTGGGAGGAAATAGGGGTAAATTAGTCGCTCCAAAAGCCTTCTTCAGCTAACCATTGATTTGAACAAAGAATATACAATTAATTTCATCGATTGATAATAGATTTGATTACCTGTTCGTGAAAATTATATAATTGTTTATATCTTAAGGAGCAGTGAAACGAACCATTGATTGAGATATTATATGTCTGTCATTGAAATGCATACAAATATAAGTGATTTAATTTGAGCTCAAATTTAAGGCAAAAATACTTACGACATAAGAATTGTTTTGGTCTTTAATTAATTGGGTGTCAGATATTGAGAAATGCATTTTGCAGGATATAAACACTTTTTATGTCAATCTAATCTCCCAGTTATTCAAATTAATGGCAAAATTTGGATTTTCTTAACTTTCAAATGACATAACAAACAGAGATAAGAAATATTTGATCAAAAATTTGTTTGAAAACCAAAGTCCGATAAAATAGTAAAAATGTTATAAAATATTAGAAATGTTTAATGAGTTCACGTAATCATTAGATTGCAATGAAATGAGAAAGTCTTCAATTTATTGACACAATAAATACAAACAAACAACTAATCAATCAATGATTGACTGATTGGACGAGTCTTGGATTCAGTCAATTGCGACCATCTTTTCTCAATCGATATGTTTTTCATCTGATTTTTGAGTAGTAATGCATTTACTTGTGGTTAGCATTGAATTCACTGCAACTCTGAACGCAGTCGAGACGAGACTCAATACAAAACCTGAACGCTTTGGGAACTCTTTTCAAACACAACTCACCACTAATTTATTGATATTTATCTTTTCATGTTATATGACATTAACTTTTCTGTTATAATTCACACCCACTTCAAGCTTCCCCACCAAACTGTTTAACACAGGACTGGTTTTGCTCGAAGTTAACCCCAATGTTGGCATTCTTTGCACTGATTTTCCCAACTAAATAGGAATTTGTATTCTTTCAGTTGCAGTGCAATCAACTAAAAACTTAAAACTCTCTTATTTTTCATACAAAACATGTCATAACGTTTAAAGACCATTGACTTCATTTCAAATGCTCTCCATATATGTCGGAGACGGAAACGTGTGATAAATTTTTATCATGCTCATTTGTGTCCAAATTCACATGATTTGCCTCTAACTTTCATCCATCGGGAGATTAATTTGAATTATTGTCTGAGTTTCTGAGAGATAACTTCTTATTTCATTCCTTACAGATTAGAATTCTTTGAATTTGATAATAGTTTGAAATGTGAATAGAGTTGTGATTTGTGCTCAACTTTAGGGACTTAATATCAAATCAGAGCCAAAGTTCTGAATAGTTGAGGAAAATTATCACAATTAGTTTAGGACTGAGTGCAATCTACCCTATCACCACTCTGCATGACTAGCAGATGTACACTACTCATCTCTCTGTCAAAATCTTATTTATGATGGGTTATTTATAAAAAACTGAATTATCCCATGTAATCGATGACCTTTGGGTGAAGATGATTGAGTTAAAAGTAGTGGTAATCGCACAGGCTCATTTTAAATTATAAACAAATGATTGAACATAAACATAAAGTGCTCATACGGTATACAGTTTGCTTACAGTTGGGGTCGTGTGCATTGAGAAAGTCAATACATATAAGGGTCAGGAATCCTGACTCAGGATTATTCCCATCCTTCTTATACTCATATTATTGTCATTTCTCTCATTGTAATTGTTTTGTGTATCAAATCAAACCATTTTAACCCACTTTGAGGAACGCCACTAATTATCAAATTATGAGTTCGGAGTCTACACAGCTGTAAGTGATTATACCTTTTGCTTATATAAACTTTTTTAAAAGGGATGTACAAGATTTAATAGGATTAATGAACCATGTTCATTTGTTTATTGGACAAATCCTAAATTGTTTTATTCAGTTTTGTCACTAAATGTGACTTAAAATTTATTGAATTAGACAATTGATAACAGAACTAGTTGATAAATTGAAATTAGACCTTGAAATTTGTGGGAAAACTCAGATTATGAGTGAGATTACCCCCCAATTTAATTGACTAATTTTTATCTTAAGTTATCAATAGATATATTGTCTCAGAAAACGTTTTATATAAAAAAATAATTTCAAAGGAAACACCTCTTATTAGATTGTTCACCATGGCAATTTATGCTATTCAATCGAAAAGATCAATAATTGTTTGCTTGATAATTTATATATCCCATCAAAGTAATAAATGTTTGTTTTCCTTATTGTGTCCAAATATTTAGCCTAAAAGATGAGTCAAATGTCAAGAGTTCTTATGATAGCATCGAAACTGATGTCAAGTTTCAGCCAATGATATATTGTATTCATGGGAAGGAAGAGAAAAAATGCTGTAAAGGTGACCAGGGCAATGTGAATCTACCCCATTGTCATACTATATCCCAAGCTAAAGCTGGTGTTGATAAATCAGCCAAAAGAAAATTGATTATAGCATGTATTCTGTGCTGTCTATTCATGATAGTCGAAATTATCGGCGGTTACTTAGCCAACAGTTTGGCCATTGCTACGGATGCCGCACATCTGCTCACAGATTTAGCCGGTTTTCTCATCAGTTTATTTGCAATACATATCGCTACCCGTCCCGCCAGCTTTGGAATGAGTTTCGGTTGGCACAGGGCTGAAGTTATCGGAGCTCTCACTTCTGTAGTATTAATTTGGGTTATAACCGGAATCCTGTGTTATATGGCTGTCCAGAGAATAATTAATAAGACTTATGAAGTGGACGCACAAATTATGGTCATCACCGCATCCATTGGAGTTGTGGTCAATCTTGTGTCAGTTAACACCTTATTTTAAATATTGAAAGTCATTTAAAACCCATTTATCTAATAGAATGGGTTTAACTCTTCACGGACATGGCCACACTCATGGGGGAGGTAGTCATGATCACAGCCATGATGTGGAACATAATACGGGTAATAAGAACATCAATGTTAGGGTAAGTTCTATAAAATAATACTTAAATGCATTACTCAATGCAATGTCTATTAAGGCTGCAATGGTTCACATTATCGGTGATTTCTTTCAAAGTATTGGTGTATTGGTGGCCGCCCTAATCATATACTTTATCCCTGAGTGGGGAATAGTTGACCCGATTTGCACCTTCCTCTTCTCTGTTTTAGTAATGGTCGTCACATTCAAAATTGTAAAGGATGTCCTCAATGTACTAATGGAAGGTTAGTTTGCACTACAATTCAATCTTTAAATAATACGTAAATGTATTGCAAGGATATACTGCAAATGCAATTCAGTGATGAATTAATTGAGATTAGATTATCTCACAAATGATTGCACTGAAGTGGACTTAAATTAATTGTAATAATAATGGAGTTATAATGCAATTCAATTGATTAGTTGTTTATTGAGTTAACAATCAGACTCTTTCACTAAAATCAAATGAATGAGTGAAAAATATTTACTTAACCTTGATAAACTCATTGATTGTATTAATTGTTAGTGATCAATCTAATTGGTATAATGAATTTGTAGGTAAGCCAGGAGAAGTGGACTTCTTGCAAGTACAACAAACACTTTTCGACATTCCCGGTGTGATTAAAGTGCATAACCTGAGAATATGGTCATTAAGTTTGGACAAAACAGCACTCTCTGCACATTTAGCGATATGTATAAAGCAATTGACAATAATTGAATGAGTGTTGACTTATTTCTAATTTATTGATTAAATGGCAGCAAAAGGACAAAACCCCACAAAGATATTGAATATGGCATCAAAAGAGATAAGCGATAAATTCAGTATCTATGAGCTCACCCTTCAAGTGGAAGAATACAGAGAAGAAATGCTTGACTGCGAGGAGTGTGAGGGGCCTAAGAAATGATCACAAGTTTCACATCAAATAACAAAATTCCTTAAAATGACATTTTATTTATCAAATTTTAATTATATTTCTGTTCAAAATATTTATATTTAGATATTTTAATAAAATATTTGATCAAACTATTCAACTCTACATCTCTTTTAAATGTTTTCTCAAATTATTGCTCAAATTGCAAATTCATATATCATGATATTAAGCAAGGTGCAAAAATATAAATCCATTAGAAATGCTTTTTATGCCTCAAAACTAACTCTTACATTGAAATTAAAATCGATTACAAAATATGTGGATAAAATGTAAATGACAACTAATTAAGTATCTAAACATGCAAACTAATCAAATGACTTTTTGCTATCACGAAGCTGATGAATTGAACCAAGCTCAAGTATGAATTATCAATTGGATTGAAATGAGCTCATCCACAGTAGTGGGCAAAACTAATTTCAACAATACAGAGATAAGACACTACATTACAACCGAAGATCACATTTGAGATAAATGCTGTTATAAAAGGATTGTCGATTCAATGTTCAGTTTAGTTGATGACTGCCTGCGATTCAGTGTAATTCCACGGTCTTCAACATATCACCAATTTCATTTTAACATTTTATTCACATCCAGTCAAATTGAATACTCAATAATTTCAAAGAATTAAATTCTTTTCAAATATTCTGTTAAAGTTTTATATAGTTTTGAAACTGAAACAAATCATCTGACAATGTGTTCGGAAAAAACACTGTTGTAAGTAATTGACATCTTTTTACTCCATTCATTCAAATAATTTCATCCCTCACAATTTTAAAGGAATGGAATATATTTTAACTATTCTGTCATAATTCAAACTTTTAATAATGTTTGAGAATCTAAACTATAGTGGAATAAATTGTTCTTGAAAGGGCAATGTTGGGGCTCTAATACACAAAAAGATTTCAAACAATATTTTGTATTAATAATCTTGATTATTTATTGATATATAGATTGAAAGATGAAGCAAAAGTTAATATGTCTTACAATAGCGTTGTCTCAGAATACCAGAAATTATATGGAAATACAGAGATATTGATGAACAACAAGACTGTGTCTCAAATGTCAACCAATTGTTCTCATTGTCATACTATAAACCCAGTCGACGATGGAATTGATAAAATCGCTCGAAGAAAGTTGATTATAGCCTGTATTCTGTGCTCATCTTTTATGCTGGTTGAAATTATTGGGGGTTACTTAGCTAACAGTTTGGCCATTGCTACGGATGCCGCCCATCTGCTCACAGATTTAGCCGGTTTTCTCATCAGTTTAGTTTCATTACATATCGCTACCCGTCCCGCAAGCTTTGGAATGAGCTTTGGTTGGCACAGGGCTGAAGTTGTCGGGGCTCTTACTTCTGTTATATTGATTTGGGTTATAACAGGAATCCTGTGTTATATGGCTGTCCTAAGAATAATTAATAAAACTTATGAAATTGATGCTCAAGTAATGGTCATTACAGCAACGATTGGAGTTGTGGTCAATCTTTTGTGAGTTTAGAATTTTATTTCAATTATTTTAATTGACTTTTTTTAAAGAATGGGAATTCAGTTACAAATCGGTGGTACGAATGATACCAACGATAAAGATGTTGAAAAACAGAAGAGAGGAGAAAATATCAACATTAGGGTAAGTCGTGATAATTATGTGAATAATGAATAACAAATCCACTTCAAGGCTGCGGTCATTCATATAATCGGCGATTTTTGTCAAAGTGTTGGAGTACTGGTGGCCGCCCTAATCATATACTTCATTCCTGAATGGGGTATTGTTGATCCCATTTGCACCTTCCTCTTTTCAGTAATAGTACTCGTGGTCACAATCAATATCATCAAAGATGTACTCAATGTCCTAATGGAAGGTTAGTTCCATTGTATCTCATTTCCAAATGAGCTCTTTTTAAATTTAATTAGTATTACAATTATTTGATTTTTTTAAATCAAACACTTTGTAATACTTGCAAACAATTAGGTTTTGTAGTATTTATGTTCCTTTTTTAATATACTTTTTTAGTATAGAAAAGCATTGAAATAGTTATTTAATTCCGGCCCTTAATTATCGCTCTTAACCTTTTGTGAACAAATCACCTGACAATTAAATAGACAAATTGTGACATGGTTATACTTTGTGCAACAAATACAAGTACTTGAATTTAGTACAGATTTCGCCAAATAATTGAGATTAGATTAACGATTATTTTCTTTGAAAGGATTGTTTACTGAAATAGAGTTAATGAAGTGAATTGCAAAACAATTACATTAATCACTCACTTATTGTCTACTAAATTAACAATTAGTCACATTTGTACCCTACTCATTTATATCACTTAAAATTTGTTGTAAAAGTATTCTTGATAATCACAATTATCAAGATCAATTAATTCATTTAAAGCTAAATTAATTTTACTGATTGATAGGCAAACCGAGTGAAGTGGACTTTGAGAAAGTACAGCACATCCTTTTTAACACTCCCGGTGTCCTTAAAGTACACAATTTGAGAATATGGTCATTAAGTTTGGATAAAACAGCACTCTCTGCACATTTGGTGATAGGTATAATACTGTCGATTTACTGGACTTTTATTAAATCTTTTCGTTACTGAAATGTTAGCAAAAGGACAAAACCCGACAAATGTATTGAATATGGCATCACAAGAGATAAGCAATAAATTCAGTATCTATGAGCTCACCCTTCAAGTTGAAGAATATAAGGACGAGATGAGTATCTGTCGCAGGTGTGAGAACCCAATAAAATAAGCAAAACAACCCTTCATATAACTTAGAAGAGACCATTGACTGTACTTCTATTTCAATTATAATGTTTATTGTGTTAACAAATATTTATATTTTGATAAAAATTGAATTATGAGACAAAGGGTTCAAACTGTGACATGTAGTATACCATCACTTTTTAGATGTCACTTCAAGTCACAGTTTTATCCCAGTTTTGTCTAAAAACGTGATGTTTTGCTGGTCAACAATAATGTGAATCATTATAAACAAGCTCACTTTATTTAATGATTTATAAAATATTTAACAATTTATATGAACTCTAAAACAATAATAAAAGGACTAAAATACTAAAACTTGTTGTTTAAAGGGATGGACTGACGTTCCCTTTTAAGTGGTAAGAGTTTGCAAACTTGTGAACAAAGTCAAGCCATGACATAGTGCACCGACACTCACAGGGAAAGCTCGTAGGCAGTAGAGACCAGACCACTATCAGTATGGCTGATATCAACAGAATTATGGCAAAAATTAATCTCATTTCTTGAGCTAAACGTTTGACATAAGAACCAACTCTTCCCTCAAAACATAAGTTGAACCTAAAATCATATGAAAAGCATTTAAATAATTAAAATCAAATAATAGATTAAAATACATACAAATTAATGAAATAATTGATTTCAATGAAATTGATTTGAATTCTTCTCTGCTTTTCTTCATTACTTCTGTCACTGTTTTTGATATTTTCATCGCTCGAGTTGTCAGCACTTCTATCACTGTTTTCGTGACTAAATCTTTGACTAATTGTTTCAACATTTGTATTATTATTGTTATTATTTATAGCATTAGTGATGTTATTATTCTTCTCTGAACTGCTCGAAGAGTTGTCCACTTCTTCAGACAATCTTAAGTGGAGTTTAGACTGAGGGCTCTGCTCTTCATCTGATTCCTGATTGGCTACAGAAGAAGCGCAGTCGGACTCTTCTGAACCGCATCTCTCTTCAGTTGTGATCTCGAGATGAGAATACTCGTTGTCAGTACCGTTTCGGGCTCTATAAATGACAGGAGTGACTGGCATTGAACAACGACGAGAACGGTTTAATAGATAGGAAGGACTGGTCGTCACTTGCTTTACGCCAATGTTGTGCTGAACTGACTTCCGATGTGTACTCACTTCAGAATTCTGTAATAATTATGGATATAATTAGTGATAAATAATAATTAATTATTCATTAAATGTCTTCATAAATGAAATAATTTATCTATTCTTTTGATTTTATTGGTCATAAATTGTAAAAGTACATTTATATTTGCCAAGAATGAGCACTACTTCCTAAAACTAGTCCATTTCCTTCCTTCAACTTAAGATGCAATTCAATTAGGGATTTTACAACTAACTTCTGAAATTATCATGTCAATTATTTTCAGAATTAAATTAGCATTTCTAATGAGGTATTGGTTGAGTTGTGCCCAAACCTCTGATGCCTCACATCCCTGACTAGTAATGCAATGAAAAATATTCCTTATTTTTATCGAAACATTTTCCTCAAATGCATTGAATTCAATGCCAAACAAATCATAAGTGTTTTGATCAACGAATTGATTCAATGATTGAATGAAGTAAACAAAATCTAAACAATTTCTTTAAAATGTTTTCTTTAATTTGATTGCATAAGACTTAAGTGTCTCTGATATGAAGGAATGATTGATTTGTTGTGTTTTTGATGAAATGAATGGTTAGGATGAGTCTTACCGGCAATATCTCAAAAGACGAAACACTTGCTCTTCGAACTCGAATTAAGTTCTGAAAAAATAAATTCATTCGAAATGACTAAACAAATGACACTAAACCACAATTTCTGTATATAATTACAAACTACGAGTGCACTAAAGGAATGTCATCAAAACCAAAAGTACCACAAGAGATCACAAGAGCTTTGAAAGCATGCAATCAATACAAAGAATTTCTCAAAAGTGCTTTAAAAATATCAATCAATTCATATGTAAAGGCATTCGATTCACATAAGAGTCAATTCAAAGCAAATTCATTTGAATAAACAGTAAATAAGTGCCAAAAAGTCCCTCCAAATAATTATTGCAAATGACTAACCATTTTAGGGATGACTGTCGTTGAAATGGAGCGAATGGATCGCCTCAATGGAACCGATTCCGTCTCTGAATCGCTCTCTAAATCAGTTTTCTTAGAGTTGAGAAGTTTTTTCGTTTTTTCCAATTCCTTCCTTTCCTTGTCCTTGGCTCTCTTAAGGTTTTCCGAATGCAAGAGCACAACATCAAAGGCAGAGCTCACCCTTTCTTCTTGTTTAACAGCGCCAAAGAGTTCAGATCGGGATGAGATCTTAGCGTTTGTCTGACCGATCACTTCCACCTGAGTTTCGAGTTTATGAAACAATTCTTTGATTTCTGATCTCATATTAGTGAGGATGAGGTCATCGGAAGAGAATATTAATTTATTTAAGCTCTGAATATAGTCGCGTAGGGATTGGATTTCATTGTTGGCGTCCTGTTCTGACACATCTCTTTGATGTCTATGAAGACTCACCCTCTGGCCTAAAGTCAATTTATCCGTCTTAAAGGACAGCGAAAGTGTGGCAAACTTTGACTCCACTTCTTGTTCGCTGAGACTCTCGAGACTGAAAATCACAAAATTATGATTAGAATTGAAAGCAAATAAATTGATTGAATAAAGGGATGGTTTAAATAAATAAACCTCTCATTCTTAGTGGCGACAACGGTTTTAACCAATTCATACAAGGACAATTTATTCATTCCTTTAAATTCTTGTGTTGAAAATGCTAACTAATGATCACATATCGGATCACAACTTGCAATCAAAATTGAGTTTTTGATATGAAGGATAGAATACTATAAATCATAAATTATAGATAAAGTAGACATAAATCAATTATTTTATGCAAAGATATGGAAACATATAAAACCGCCTCAAAAAGGAATTCCTTCCGATTTTCGACACATTTATCATAAGCTTATAAAATATAAATCACAGACAGGAATAGGATTTGTAGGAAAAGCTCAACGTTTTAATGATTTACTATAAAAAGGTTTCTCTTTCTGACAATTCATTGCAAATTTGAATTCAAATCTCTGCAGAAATTTAAGAATAATATTTGGAAAAAACTCATTCAAATGTTTATAATAAAAAGCCTCAAATTTTAATGATTTTCAAACAATAATTATAATAAATGAGGTCTTTTGCAAAAATCCCAATAAAATTGCATAAAATACTCAACTTTTGATGGATTACATGGACTTAAAGTTATGTAGATTTCATAGAAAATGATTAATGAATTGATTAAAAGTTTTATGAATTAATTCTAATTTTAATGAACTAATCTCTTCTCAAATGTATATATTCTGAGCGATAAATAAAGTGTTTGAAAAAAGTGTAATTTGAATAAAGTTGAAAATAATAAGCTTTTATTAATACCTGCAACAGCTCTCCCGCAGAAGTTGAAGCTTCCTTAGAATCACATCTGGAAGTGATGGAAAATATGAAGACTTTGTCGTTGGATTCAAATTTTTAATCTCTTCTTCTAAAGGGACAGATCTCTCCCTTTCGGGCACATAATTATCGCTCTGAAATAATTGACAAAAAAGTGTTATTCAGTCACTAATAAGAGTTTTTTTTGGTGTGAATTGATTACTGAATCAATTACTTGAAATTTAAGACAGAAATTGTGAAGCCATACCTCATGTGTGGGTCCATCCGTCTTAATATCGGAAAGTTTTTCATAAAAGTGGGCTTCCATTTCATTCATCGCCGACTAAATAAATAATGAATGGATTGAAAGGCTTTGCACTCAAGACTTAAATGTAATGAAAACATGAGATAAAGAGAGTATTCTCACAGAATCTCTATATTTAGTTGATTTGTCACTACTTTTGTCACTACTATTCGAGCGCTTTATTCTCTGAACAATCACTGATCTGTCAGTTTTGATGGTTTTCTTGCAATCAGAGTCATGTCCAATGGGTGTCTGGTCTCCACTTCTATATGTAAAGTCAATTCAAATTGAGATACAAATTTAAAATTCAAATTATTATAATTTGGGTCTATTTTGGAAACAGTTGTAACCGAATGAAAGCGGAAACTATTTATTAGAATAAATAAACAGAAAAACTTTTCAGTCAATTGAATGAATAGATTATTCAATGAAAACAGATTTCAAAAGTCATCCGAATTAAACAAATTGAAAGTTAGTATAATTGAAGGCAAACCTTAAACAACAGTCGAATTGCGTTTCAAAAATTGGTGGCAAAATGTATAAACTTGTAAAACATATTCCGTTTCTTCTTCTCTTTAGAAGGGAATTAACATAACAGACATCACTGAAAACCATTTTCGAGTAAATTGACAAAAATTAAAGCCTTTATTCACTTGAATTCAATAAGAGTTTTGCACAGTTTGATGGCAATGAACAGAATAAGGAAAGTTATAATTTGCTCACAAACAGCACTCAGTCCACGATTAGTGCCGGTTCTTGTTTACAATGAAATCCCCAAACTTTTGTATTTTCCAATCGTTTATTGCGAAACAGAATAACATTGAAAGCAATTCTAAGATTTCTATATTAATAAAGACTGGATTTTGTGCCCTAACCCAGTTGGGAAATCCCCACCAATTAAGGCAGTTATGTCTGAATCCCATTTCTCTATTAACAAGTGGTTCAACAACTTTGAGAGCCTGTCCTGTACTCCAATTAATTTATAGCTCTGTTTTCGCTTCGGTTTAAACCTAATAATTACCTCAGTTTTGGACGCAATTATTTTGACGCTAATTCGCATCAAACCTATCATTACTATCAATCAAAGTATGGTTTTCCATATTTTTCTCAAAACACTGAGGAATGTCTTGTTTTTCATCAATTATCCGCTTAATAAACAAGGAATTAATTGGTGGAATATTTTCACGTGATAATCTAACTTTTTCAACATCCTCCATGTGACTTCATAGTGCTGGATAGTTTTGTGAGATAACAAGACGTTTATAATAAGGGTAAACTCAGTTTGGCAATTTGGATATTATAAAACGTTTACCAAGTTACAATTAAATTGCATAAATGTTAACATATTTTCTTCCCTCACATTTATTTGCATCCAAAGGACAAAACAACACAAACATATTGAATGGCGTCACAAAAGGTAGAAAAAAGTTGTGTAACTGTGAACTCACCCTTTAAAGATATAATGACCAGGCACATATC
Organism: Ceratozetes gracilis; assembly: GCA_034694965.1. Taxonomy (NCBI): domain Eukaryota; kingdom Metazoa; phylum Arthropoda; class Arachnida; order Sarcoptiformes; family Ceratozetidae; genus Ceratozetes; species Ceratozetes gracilis. The sequence goes on from JAQIWF010000744.1 coordinate 13,558, forward strand.
TGTCGTTAGAGAGAGAACTCAAAGGCATAATTATGATATGACACAACTGTCCAGATTCTGGACTTAAGAGCTAATGTTTGAAAAGACAACCACAACCTTAACTGTAAGCTCATGGGTTAATTCAAGGAAACTTCTTATCTAAGTGGGAAATGTCCAACAACAAATTGATGAGGGTAAATACCTCCTCAAACAATATAAAGTTAGTAAAATTAAGATATAAACAAATTAAAATTCAAGAATGATAAATTAATTAAAAATTAAGTAGTTGATTTTCCCTCTTTATATCAGAAAAGTAAAATTCTAAAGCATTACCTTTGAATGGATGGCCTTAAATGTTGTCTTCATATCTTCTATGAAACTCCAATAACATTGATATCTGAGTTACGAATACTAAAGACGACTCTTTTTTTACTAATTTATTCGACAAATTTCATCACTTCTTATAAATTGAGAGATTAGTTCAGTTTTAAGGGGTTTCCAATCTTTTTATTTATACGCATATATATAGAGTTCATGTAATTAAATACATAAATAAATTATTGCAACAAATATTAACATTTTTTGCTGCGAATGTCTCCATATTCTCAACAATTATTGTTTAAAACAGAAATATTATTCAATTTGTCATTTGCTTCTTCATAATTGTATTCATTTTGGATAACATCTGTCAAAACCTTCTTAAATGAGATTATAATAAATGAGTTATTGTTTGCTATTAACTAAATTTGACATTCAATAGATTCTAATCAAGATTGGGCTTAAATTATCAAGTTTGTCTACAAGACACTTTATGTATAATATGAATTGTGCGCAATAGTTACCAATATAATATTAACCTTTAGACATTTTTGAAAGAGAAAATGACCACAATCAAATTAAAGAGTTTATGAAGCTATTAATGTTTGGTGAAATATGCTTCTCATCGTAGATGTGATCATAAACTAAGGACTATTGCAAGGATTTAAATATGAGTAAACTGTCCAAAAGTATTACTGAAAGAATATCTCTAATTATGGTTAAGATTCTATATTACGAATAGATTCGGTGATTAAATAACTTTCAAATTTGGAGCCATTTAAGTGTGTTATATAAGTTAGCAATAATCCAGAGGTTTTGTGCATCCGTGTATTTCGAGACGTTTTTAATGTATTACCCTGGGTTATTTCAATAGACTACACATACTGTACGGTTTTTGGTGTGATGTCATCCGTGTTTTTAGCATGGCATATTGCATCAATACACGAATGCATAAAACCTCTGGCAATGATTGTCAATCATTGATTGAGTGACAATTGTAGACGTAATTGATGTCAAAGTATTTACATTTTGTTGTCTAATGTTTGGAAGTGATTGAAGTGATTGTTGTCTTCGGTATAATTGTTGAGAGAAATGGCACAAAGCAGTCAAATGGGGGGAAATATGGCGAATATGAACCTTGCTTACTTGTGTCGTGTGGGACACGAGACGGTTCAGGAAATAGTGACCAAAACGGCAGAACTGTTTGGAGCTCTTCGGGTGATGTCTCCCCCGACGGCCACTCAGACACAACTCTCTCAGGAAAGACAACTCAGAACTAATGAAATGTTAAAAAGCATTGAAATGCTGTTCAAACGGTTGAGAAAGACTTATGAGAAGTGCAACGAATGCTTGTCTGCCATCGATTACATCCAAATTGAGTCCATTATCCCTATGAAAGACGAAGACTTCCATAAGTCAGAGGACAAGAAGTCAACTAATATGGAGATCAAACAATTAGACAAAGAACACAAAGATTTGGAGGATTTGTTGCTTTTGAAAAACAGACAAATTAAGGAAATTATCGATAATTTGAGAGCAATTGTTTGGGAAATCAATACAATGCTTGCGATGAGAAAACCCTGACTTCAACTCAACTCATGTCAACCGAAACACAATAATTGTTCCGGTCCGTCAATTCTCTTGTTATAACCCTCTTCTCAATTGTCCCTCATTTTTAGAGTTACCTGAGCTCTGTGTCGAAGTGTGTGAACCAACTCTCAAAAAATCAATTAAATATTTGCGAATCTGTTTCACAATTATTTATATTTCGATATAATGTAAATAAAAACAATATATTGAGTCAAATGAATGAATTCAATAGAATCGACCGTTTCTTCAATTCAATGGATAAAACGCTTTTAATTTGGTTTTTGATTTAAATGTTAATTAAAACAATAGATATTATAATCATTTTCTATGAAATATACACTTTTGAATAATAAAGACTTTTGATTCAATGGATTGATTTGAGAAAATTGTAGACTTTATTAACTTTAAAAACTTGATTTAAAAACTCTAATTACATAATAATACTAATAATAGTTAATAATAATTAATAAACGAGTTTAACAATTGATTGAA
>JAQIWF010000745.1:0-15927 GCA_034694965.1 Ceratozetes gracilis
TTTTAGTAGATGGAGGACATGGAAAATATTATGTTTCAGTACTGTATCCGATATATCAATGGTTGCATTATTTATGCCGTTATTGTTTGGGTCGCATAATCGCCACTCAATTATTAGGGGACCCAAAAACCTACGACTCATTTCAATGAATGCTATCACTCATTGAGTTTTTGTTCATGAAATCACATGCAGTGAAAAATAGATGTGTTGTCTCTGTGCCCACCACTGCAACCATTGCTTATTATTGATGTGATTACTGGTCATCGCAATGATGTAATCATTGATAATAAAAATGAATGTTTTCAACAAAGTTTGTACAAAGAATAGTTGAGAGCACTATAAACAGGGATTGTATGAATTGATAGCCATCTTTACATGAGAACAGTTATCCCTCTCAAAGGTTTTCTATGAAAATGATTTATATTATCCAATATATGGATAATAATTGCGTTAATCATCTGCTCGGTGGTCATCGCGGTCACGATAGAGGGCCGGTAGTGAGAGGCTTGCAGTGGTGGGCCTACTATTGATGAACATCATTAGCATTATTCGATTTCCGTTATCTCAAATCAAGAGAAAAAGGGATCAAAAAGAAAAACTGTAGGAAAGTGTCTCTCTATAGATGAGGAAAATGATGGCAACAAAAAGTTACGGTTAATAATCAGAGTTAGTCCGGACTTAGTCTTTGGTTTTACTTTTTTCTCTCGATATTCTCTGTTATATGTGTTGTGTATTCTCTTTGGACATTAATTCTCTATTATTAATGACAATTCGGGTCAGGAGGTGATGTCCAGTGCTCTAAATAATCCATCTCCATCTGCATCCATATACTGCAGAGAACAGCATATATCTGAGACCAACACTAACTTCTCATTCTGTTTGACTGTCTCTCAATCTTAATCTTGGGAACCGACCACAAGTTTCCAAGAGTTGATTATATGAATTATGCCTTTTTTTGCAACAAAAAGTTTCTTCTCCTCTGCTTTTCCGGCAAATCATTAATACTTATAAGAGTCAGAGAGAAAGAGCTCACAAATAAAAGAAATGTTTTGATTTCGAGAATGACTTTCGTTTCGCTCGGAATAACTGATCGATTCTTCTTTCAATTCAATTATTTATTGCCTGATATTCAATGCAAAAATTGTTATAAATTCAGTACTTTTTGATCGACTTTTTCCATACATTTAATGAATAAATTTAATTAAAACTCTTTTATAAGATTTTTTTTAATGAACTTTAGTTATAAATAAACGCAGAGTTTTTCTAAATATATTTCAATTTAATTCAATTTAGAGAAGAAATGCTTTTTATTTGTGTTCGAGGAATAAAAATAGAGTTTTCAGCTGAAACTTGATTTATATTTCGTTAATTATTCGTAAGATTAATGAATTTCTCGTAAATATTCACACATTTTCAACACTTGAAGTGATGTTCAATAAAGAAAATTTATCAAAAAATTGTATTCAAATGCAATACTATTTATAAAGTGTTCGCAAAATCTGAGTGAAAGGCAACTCATTATCTTTAAAAAAAAAGAGATTTCATTGAATCTATTATTCAGAGCTCAGAGAACAACGAAATGGCAAACATTGAATCAAATTCACCGAAAGTGCAGTCAATTAATCAAAATATCGCGCGAATACTGAAATTCGTTGTGATTTGCATCCAATCTATTATTAACTCAACAAATAAGTGCTCTTTTAATGAAATCTGTGAAACACTGCACTCTCCGAAACAAATGCTGTGCTATTCCAGTGCCGGAGACTTTCACTGTCTGTTTGAGATTTAAAACTAACCGTTAGTTTTTAAACAAAAGTGCATTAATTCTGTTCCCAAAGAAGACAAATACCAGAAAATTCTGGGAAACACTTGTTATTGTAGTAGTTGTTGAACAGCACTGTTCACAGTTAGGCACGACTTGAGCAAAGTCTTTGTGTGTGCACTCAATCCTCTCTTATTCTCTGGCACTTACTCCTCATCCTTAGCTCTATGGAGCCATTGATTGCACAGTTAGCGGGTTCTCGCATTCCGATGGCAGATGTGCTCCACAGACCGTTAACCCAATATATATATACTTTTGTGACACTAAAACAAAAGCCGATCCAAAAACACTTTGAAAACAGAGAAGCGAATGACTCTCCACTATTCCTGGCCTCTATTCGCATCGGCCTCTCCTTTCTTTCTCTCACTCCGACGACCTATCCTTAGCTCTATTTCCAAACTAATGTCGTTTTTTGTCTTAAAATCTTTGCCTTTGAAGTGGCGAACCATTTGACTCAAGCCATAAGTCAAGATCGCTATTGTCTGAGGAGGACAGAGACCATAATCCCAAATAAGGCCCACATCTGAGTGACATATATTTCATTCTTCAGACTCTTTTCAAAAACTATTTTTTGTCGCTTTTCTGAGAAATTGTTTGGAAAATATTGTCTGTAATTAATTTATTTGTTAGAGGAGTCTGTTGTGTATATCCCTGTCCTCCTTCTCAAATCAATTATTGTCCCTTTGATTGATTGGAATCCTTCGGCATTTTCTTCTTGTATTCTTCGGTCTATTTTTAAAACACATTCTCTCTTCTCATAAGACTTTCAAAACTGATTTTGTGTCGAAAAAAATGGTTTTTGTCTTCGCTTTTGTGCAGTTCTTCGCTGTTTGCCATTACATGAAATTTGACGCTATTCTCCACCAGAAGGTGAGGGAATGGAAGAGGACAGCATAGCGTATGTGTTGAGCCTCTATTGAGCCAATAGTGAGCCAACACTCGTAAGACACAAAGTCTAAGACAAATGATTTAAAATGGAGACAAAATGGCATAAATGGCATTCCATTCTCATCCTTAACAGTACTAAATGGGTCGCAGACCAGTGAATGTGTCAGACAGTCATACCATTCCATACCATTCCAATTGCATTATAGTTATATATATTTGTTATGTTTCGAAACAAAGTATAAACGACTCTATTTTGTAAGAAATGGCTCCAAAAATAATGGTTATTATTCTTGAGTCGAAAGCTATTTCTTTGCTATTATTATCTTTAAATTTTTATTTTGCTTTCCTTTCCTTTCTCTCTAAAACCCAAAAGAATTGTCAAAAATAAGTACTTTTGTGTTACAAATAATTTATTTTTATTTGTCTCCAAAACTAATAAATTATTTGAGTTATTGGCTCAGACGGAAAACATTGAGTCAAATAATAATGTATTCTATATTTAAACACAGATTTCATCAGAGAATAGCACAGAATTGAATGCACTTTCAGATCAATAAGACTTAACAGCAAAACAAATAATAAAATACTGAAAAAGTTTTTCAATTCTGCTTTTTGTGATAAAAATCAGTCCTTTTGTTGGGGTTTTTGTTTGAAATGCAACTCTTCTTGAGTTGAATTTAAAATAAAGAAAAGATATAAATTTAAAAATAAGAAAATGTGTCGCAAAAGTAATAAACATTATATAATAGAAACTAAAAGCTCTTATGGTTTGTATCTCTACTCACAATATATTACACGAGTTGTAAAAAATTCATTATTTCTTTCACTAGAATTTAGTGCCAAAAAAGTGACATTTTAACTGATATTTTGCTTCTTTTTTCTCCCCTTTTTCCCCTTCTGTCTATCCTTTGTGCACAGGTATCACAAGAGTCAAAATTAGGCTCATCTCCGACGAGATTGACGGCTGAATTGCAAAGACACCAAACAGAGCAGATTGAGCGACAACAGGAACAATTGATGCAACAACAGAATAAAATACAAGAACTTCAGGTATGCACCCCATCCATGCACCCCCACCACATGCCTTACACAAGAGTATGCCTTTCACGGCACAAGAAAACAATCTTAATCAATCTTATGCATAATTGCATTCCTTAGTCTCTCTCTCTCTCTCTCTCTCTCTCTCTCTCTCTCTCTCTCTCTCTCTCGCCATCCCTTTCCTCATCTATAGTCTAATCAATTCTCTTGACATTACTCTTATTCTCATTATTCTTAACATCAGATGTTTTTGGAGAGGGGTTTGAATAACTGTTTGACGCATTTTTGCCGAAACAGTGAATATCGTGAATAATAGAGGGCCCGAAAGACTATTTATTTATTCAAATTCTTTGTTCTGGAGTTGAAAATTGTTTTGTATATTTATGTAATGCAATATCTATTGTTAAGAAAACAGACAATTCCTCTGTTAGGGCTAATTATTCCGTTCCCTTTAGTTTTATCGGCATTTCTTTGTTTGCCGTGTTTTTCGTTTACATAGAGTTTGAAATTATTTTCATCATTGAATAGAGTTCTCATTTATATCATCCTTTAAAACACTATTCTTCCTCTTATGAGATCAGATAAAGGATTTCTGTTTAGTTATTACTTTTGGTTCACAATATCCGTAATAAATAAATCATTTGATAATCTGGTGAATAGTTTTTCCTCTAAAAAACATAAAAACTCTTTTCTTAAATAAAAAGCTTTTTAGTTAAGATATATAAATGTATTGGAATTGAGGCCAAAGCTGTAAATCAAAATCACCTCAGAGTTAGGATTTCGAGTAAAGAGTTAATGAGTTGTGAGTCCTATCAATGGATTTGCAAAAGTACTCTATGTGTACAAAACTTGATTCTTGGTCTTAAATGCCTCAAATTTAATGATTGACAACAAATTATTTTTGATTACTCTATTCTCAAATTTGCCTTTAATTCAACTATTTTTGTCATTTTCTAGTCTTAATGACAATTATTTTACTTTTATTACTATTTAGTTAAAAGAGAATTTAAGTCATTGATAGTTATGGAGGGCTTTATCTCATAAAATACCCCCGGCGTCGAAAACTGTAACATCCCTGGCTTTAATCCAAATTTTCATTAGTATTATCAATGGGAAGGCATACTTCCTAGAAATCTATCTAATATTTTTGGATCAACCCCATTGTGAGCACCCCTGTGCTCGCATATCCTTAACACCCTGTTTCAAATGTTTCCCTCAATTTTATATCCTTAGAAAAGTTGATGTCTTTTTAAGATTGAATACAGAAGTCATTGAATCGATGATCTGTTTAATCAATTCATTTAAAAATTGGTTTATAATTAATTAACAGTTATTTTTATTCAATTCTCATAAAATTAATGCTCAGCACTTGTTTTTGAGCCAAACCTGTACAGGAATGGAGATTTCAATTCGTCACAGAATATAAAACAGTTTGAAATCTTTAATTTTCACATTCATTTGCATTTTTTCTGCTCAAATCGATAATTAAATTTTGTTTCTCAACACTGTATTCAAGTCGTGTTCTTCTCATTGAAATCCAATACAAAGCGCACAGATTTGCCGATAGATATCTTAAGACTGAAAGTTATTTGTTATTATCGATCAGTTTATAGCATTTATAACTGCAATCAATATCTCTAATAACTCGGACCCCAACCGAGTCATACCAAACACAGAGTAATACATATGCTGTCAATATATTGAGTGCAGTCCAAGTGGTAATCTGTCACCGATGGCACAGATAGTCATTGTGTGACCTGTTGTTAGATAAATTGCTAGATGCAAAAGTAGAAAATAACAGACAATTGTTTATTCCCTGTTTAGGCCCAACTCAACGCTCAGTATATGTCGGCTGCGGCCAAATTGATGCCCAATTTCCTGGCGCCAGGCGCTGCCGCCGCCGCTCAGGTTATGTTCTCGCCATTTATGGATGGCTCGTTGAAACTACCGACCGGTCCTCGTCTACCCTTCGCAGAGGCCAATCTATTCAACCAGATGTGTCAATCAGGAGGAGTGGCGCCCTCTGTGTCGTTACCCTCCTCTATGCCAGTGACGGGAAGGAAGACACCAAACAATTCGATGACAAATACATTCAAATTTGACTCCCAAACGGCTCACTCCCTTCTAATGGACAGCCGTCAATCACCGGCTAAGCAAACCTCATATAAAGAGGCGGCACTTCCGGCTGACCTCTCTATGAAGAATAGACACCATAGCAGTAGAAACTCGAGTCCATTATCTAATGCCGATCGAAATGAGAACAATAAAAACGGATCGACTCAAAGGGAGGGACACACTGACGGTCCCCTTAATCTTTCCAAATCTAAGCAGTCGATGGCACGAACTTCTTCTCCTTCCATATCATCGAACCCCTCATTGATCACAAGTGGTATAAACGGTTGCAGTAATTATATGACATCCAAACAATCATTCAATCGAAACCATTCTCCTCTGAGTTCTCCATCACCGATGCCGCCAATGATCTCATCCCCCTTATCCCAGATGTCACACCCTCCCCCTCCACCCCCGTCCGCCTTCTTCGGTAATCCAGGAATGACAACAAACCAGTACTTCCACCATGCTTATAATGCATTGGGTATGGGCTTCAGAGGACACCATATGACACCAGACCTCTCGTCAATAACAAACCTCCAGAACGATAAGTCTGGTAATCCATTCAACCCATTCGGTCCCCTTTTATTGCCCGATCTGTCAAAATTGACGCCGACATCTACGGTAACATCGGCTACACTGAGCCAACAACTGGAGCGACAAAGACATGAATCACAACAACAGTCACAAAACGAGTCCAACACAGAGACAATCGTCACGTGTCAAAGTAAGACCTACCTGTGCCTAACCTCACGCTCTGACAATAATGTTGAGGAATTCCTTGTTTTGTTGAGACTCAGGCCAAACATAATTCTCGAGAAAAGAGATCTGACAATAGATTTGACCGAAAAAACATTAATCCGAACATAAATTGCTTATCAGTTGATCCGAAGAAGAATCTGATTCTGGGCTCAGATTAAAGTCTTTTCTCAGATTCTTCTCGTTTTGAAATTATTGTATAATTAAATTAAATTTATTTGTGAAAAGTACTGACAAATGCAATGTTAAGAACGTTTTGTGAATTTCTAATTGCACTCCAATTTTATATGCATTTGATTATAAAACTCCATATCTCTCTCTGAGAGGACAGAATCTCTTTGCTGTTCCCCAAACCGTAACTAATTTTTGATGTATTCTGACTTTTAATGCAATTATTTTGTCTGACAAACGAAATGATTTTTCAACAGACAAAATATTGGGCGCAAAGATTATACGACAACAGAAGAGGGACTCCGATGGAAAGCCACACGTGAAGAGACCAATGAATGCCTTCATGGTCTGGGCTAAAGATGAGCGAAGAAAGATACTGAAGGCCTGTCCCGATATGCATAACTCAAACATATCGAAAATTTTAGGTAAAACTTCATTAATTAGAAATACTTTTCAATCATTTATTCCTTGTCTCACATTTCGGGACAACTCTTTTTCGAGACTAAAGAAAAATTTGAATAAATTTTTATTTAACTTTAAATAAGAAAACTTTTAACACATTTTGAACTTTCCTTTCAAGAGAAGAGCATTTCATTGATTTACTCTATATTCGAGGCTAACATCTGAAGAGTAAAATCAGTTAAAAATTGAATATTTGTATTGAGATCACGATTTGCTTTTAAAAAGAAATAATTGATATTCTCTTTTGACTTAATTTTTTATTTCTCTCAGAAAAAACATTTAAATTCAGTAAAAGAAGAGAATATAAAAAGAGTGTAAAAATAATTTTTCACAGATTTTGTTGTTTACCTCTTTTAGTAGTTTCGCTTGAATTTGATTTAACCTTAAAAGTCAAGAAAAGTCTAATAAATTACTGAATCCTTTGCTCTTATTTTGCAATTCAGGCGCGCGTTGGAAAGCAATGACAAACACTGAGAAACAACCCTATTATGAGGAGCAGTCGCGGCTGTCCAAATTGCACATGGAGAAACACCCGGACTACCGATACCGGCCCCGACCTAAGAGGACCTGTATTGTGGACGGAAAGAAATTGAGAATTTCTGAATACAAACAACTTATGCGTCAGAGAAGGCAAGATATGAAAAATTTATGGTAAATCATATCAAAATGACAAACAAATTGAATCCCCCCTCTATTCGTTTGTTTGTAAGTAAATAGTGACCTAGGTTGGTTGTTTCCCCACAACTAATCAAATAGTTTGTCTCGTTTTATGCAAAATTTGGTTCCCATCGAAAGAATCCAAAATTTTTGCCTTAAGAGTGAATTTTTGTTAGTTTTTGAGCTCAGGTCTGAAGAAAATTTATTTGAACTTTTCATGAAAATGATCCCTAATTTTCATTAAGATATTTATTTGATTTATCAGTTGGGATACGAAGAGATTATTAACCGTTTAATAGAAGAGTTTATTATTCAATATAATAGACGACTCTTTTTATTACTCCTATCGTCAGTATATAGTTAGCCCTCTATTCGCCAAATCCTCGTTTGCCCATTCCCAGTTTGCCTAACATGATCAAACAACTATTTCATATGTGTTCAATAGTCATATGACCAGGTACAGTCACTACCTCTATATTCCCAAAATTGTTGGGATCAATCCATACACATATGAAATACTATTTGGCAAAAAGGAATCAATTCCTTTGGATATCTGTTTTGGGCGAAAAGTACATAATTTGTTGGCAAAGTGGGAAATGTCGAATAGAGGGAATGCCATCAGTATTACTATTATTAATGTTTATCATTAAATGTCTTCCCATTAAAAGAGTTATTAATTTTTGTTATTATTATTATTTATATAAAGTTTATTAGAGATTATAAGTAAAAATGAGAAGAAAAAGAATTGACTCAAAGAAATGGAAGTCAAAGAAAAAATTATTTGAAATTATTTTACTCTTAAAACAAATTTTTATTACTTTAATGACTCAGAATTTCTGAGATAATAAACTAAACGAATAGAAATAAAATCGCGAAAACCCTAAAGACTGCACAGAGAGGACTGTCTTAGGAAAGGACGGTATATACAAAACTCAAGTAGTTTTTGTAAATTTTCATTTGAAGACTAATTTCAATATTCACGAAATGAGCACTCAATCAAAGGAATGAATCTTTTTTAGCCTCTCTTTTCATTGCAAATGTTTTGATTAGTTTGAAAGCAAATTATTTGAATATTTATTTAAAATCTTTTCGTTTGAAATTTTCAAACCTCCCGATAGAGTTGTTTAATATATTGTGAATAAATTATATATAAATTTAAGATAAAATTCTAGAGTTGTCTCGAAATAGGTCTAAATGTCTGACTTCTCAAATATATAGGTTTCAGAGCGGATCCGGATTTGATCCGTCAATGGACTCGACGGCCGGTGGTAACGGTTTGCCACTCTTTCCCAGCAGTGATGGCAACGATGATTATCACAGCCGATCTCCGGCCTCGTCCTTCAGTATTGAGGACAAATCGTCCGGACCCTCAACTCCCAGAGACTATTCGGTTAGTCCTAAAACAGAAGACCTCGATATGTCTGAGATGGACGGCTCGACACTCAATTGAGATGCAATACATTTTCTATTAGACAAATGCTTTTCTATTCATTTGAAAGAATTGTAAGAATTATTAATAAGTTATAAATAGATTTTCAGTTAAAAAATTAAGCTTAAAAAGGGTACAACACTTATGTCATGTCAGGAATCGGTTGTCTCTCATCTCAGTTGTCATCAATTCATAAGAAATAGAGTATAATCTCATAACTCATACATTGATTTCTCATCCAATTATATATCGAGTGCTACAGAAAACAAATCATCAAATTTATTATTTAATATAAATGTAATAATAAAACACTGAATTTCTCAGATAGAAATCTCATTTTAAAAATATATACCTGATCCAATTGCAATTAAAACGCCCCTGTAATTCTCTATTAATCTCTAGTCAGAGGTCGCAAACATTCAGATATTGAATAAAAGCTAAAATTAACTGAAAAATAATTCCACAAAATATATGAATTTCACATAATATGTGACATCAATGCCATTAAATATGAATATTTCGATGAATGCAACCCTGAGTTGACTTCTCTCTCATTAATGTTAATAATTGTAATTCAGTTAATATTAATTAATAATTGCGGGAAAAGATTGTAATCTAGTCTGCGATGCAATTGTCTACCAGAACATTTTAAAATGTATCCCGCTCATATAGCGTATGATTCAGAGAATTATCATGTAATTAGCCATAGATTATCTATGGATATGTACTATTCGGTGAATTCTTCATTTTTCGGCCAAATGTGTAATATTATTATTATTATTATTATTATTATTATAATTGTTGTTATTTTGAAAAAAATCTGAATTAAAATCATTGGAAAGACAAACGAATTGGATGTCGATATGGGATCAGATGAGCTCTAATTTGATCCCAGACTTAAGAATTGATTTTCAATCGTTTTTTCAAATAATGAATTAATAATATTTCAATTGTGATATATATTTCACGAATATATTTGCAAATAATGACCAAATCCATTTTCTGTTTCTTTGAAAGTTTTTTGTTTTACCTTTTTCTTTGTGGGGGAATAACTGACAAAATCATCTCATTTTTTATTGATTGAACAAAAATCTCATTTATTGTGCCATATATTCAAATTTGAAACACAATTCTTATAATTTAATTACAGATCAATTCCATAGAAATCGCAAAGAAATGACATTTTTGAACAAAAAACACGAATACAATAGAAAACTACAATAAGTTTACACAACAAAAGACTTGTAATATATATGAAACCATATTTTACCTCTTATTATATGATTATATCAAATAAATCGCGAATCAAATCCTTTGAATTCTTAAGAAAAGTGGAATTTCGAATAATTCGTTTGAACATGGTCACTGTTCACTGTGTTAATATAAGTTACACAATGGAACTACAAACTATGATGGCTCAATTTTAATTGTTTCGCTTCTCATCATTTCAATTTAATTATTATAATTATTATTATTATTACAATATATTGTTTTACTGTATATTAGGTTAAAATCAATTAATTATTACTATATTTCTGTCCCTCTTTTATTCGGTGAACAAATTGAAACATTTTTTGATTATAAAACTTATGAAATCAATTGAATAAACAAACTGTTGAATAAATGTTTAAATTAATTGTACTTGTTTACTTAAAACAGTGTTAATTATTTCAACATATTAATAGGTGATATTAATATTTAATTGGAGTGAAACAGATTAAATCCGAAATGCGCTCAATTTACATAACTTATTGGATCTGGCTCATTTGGTACTTATCTCTCCCTCGACGATGTAAAATATCTCAAACCTTTTACGTCAAACAAAAATCCCAAAAGTATTCAAAGTTTTACTCTTTTTCTGTTTTACAAAAGAGTATTAATCGGCGAACAAAAGGAATCCAAAATTTGAGAGCACTATCTCTCACAACGTTTTTAAATCCTCTTCACAATAGACTTATTTATGAGGTTTTAGTCCCGAATTAACAAAATTGAGGGCAAATCACATCAAGAATCTGATGTCATACCATGTAATATAGACACCCAAGGGGTAAACTTAATAAAAATGTCATACTTTCTTATAATTTTTAGAAATTTAGCAAAATTAGCTGGAATTAAATTAGCTCAATTAATAAGGTAGATGTATTTCAAACTCAATTATAACATTTATTGCACAACTCCTTCGATGCTCTCCCGTACAGCCATTCCGACCCAATATTCTATTCAATACTCAATCAAATACTTTAAATTTTTTTATTGTAATCAATAGACTTCACAATAGACTTATTTTAAGGATTTAATCCCGAAAAAGACATAAAACAACTAAATTGAGGCCAAATTATTCGCATCAAAAGATTTTTTGTCAAAAAATGTAGAATAAATTTAGGAATTCCTTTAAAATAAGAGAAAAGTTTGGAAATAATATTCTGTTTTTTAATATGAAATAAGTTTATAATTTTAATTTATTTGCATTTATTGAAAATATGACATCAAATTTGATTCATTTCTTCTTGGTTTTTGTCTCTCAAGAATCACTTGAGAATCAATCTTAAAGAAAAAGGATCTAAACTCCAAATAAATGCAAATAAGAAAAAGAAATGTCTTTTGCCTGAAATGGTATTTGTGTTTAGAACCAACTCTAACCTCATTCGCATCACTAATGCAATGATCAATAGTCGCTCACAAATAGAAAAAGAGATGAGTTTTCCATCTCTTTATGTTAGCGTTTCAGTGATGAGCACCGCTCCCATTGTAGGTAAAGTGCCGTATAAGCTATAGACTACTCATTCCCCACAATAACCACTTTTGCAAATATAGGATAGATTTCAATCATCTTTGTCATGGTTTGTCAAGTTGTAACTTGATAGTCCCAAGGAGGTATCAACCGTATTAACTGTCAATAGTCTAGGTTAGAATTTGATGAACAATTCTTGTTTAATAAATCTGTGCCTTTGAGTGGAAATGTGTGGCCATCACTGAAATGAAGTCTATATCCTCTGAACTAAACATTGCATTAGAATTATAATTCAAATCGTTTGGGATTCGCATTGTATTGAATTACGAATTGAAAAATGCATTTAATGTTTCGACAGAATATTTATTCAAATTAGACAACAAACTCGAGTGAAACAAACCCAAAATTAGCTATTTCAATTCTCTTTCCACCCGAAAAGGATAGTTATGAGTGCCTTGTTAATTACCATTTGTATAGAATTAAAATGAAAATGATAACTTACTAGCTTATATCACATATCTCAAAGATGAGCATTTCATCGGTTTCGAGCTTAAAATAGATGAAATCAGTGTCTAATTCTGACATTTGTCTGAAATATTTGAAAATCACATTAAAAGGCATACATTCCGTGAATTCGTGTGTTTTCCTGATTTATAGCGAATTCTCGAAATTAGATTAAAACAAAACTATTCACTTAAAAATTGTTCCGCAATTCATAGATAATTGAGTAATGAAATACAGGCCTCCAATAATTGATGAATAAGTTATATTGATTACAAGTTCATTTTGCTAAAAGAAAAAGATACAAATATTTGTTCGCATAATTTTGGATCACATCCGACAAGAGATTTGTTAAACAAATTGTTGTGAAAACAAAGAATGATTTGATTTTATGCATACATTTCTCTCTAATGTTATCTCATATTTCAAGAAAATTGCATTTTATGTCTATTTTTTATGCGAACAAAATTGAATTTATAATACCAGAGAACTTTCAAGAAAATTGTCTTTTTTTGTTGTATTTTGAATGCATTCATAACTACATTATATGCTGAGCGTAGGTTCAGTCGTGGGCTCCGATCAATAAAATGTTAATTGAATTTTCTATGAATTACAACAAAACTGAAGTACTTTTTGAGTATAATTTATATTCTTATGTCTTACCAATCGATTGATGACAACAAGCCTTTGCTTTAATTACACTCGACTGACGTTTAACTTGATAATTATCTTGATAAATTCAAGTCACTCTAAAAGATAGATAATTTGAATTTAGGATAAAATAGCGATTCTTCTCAAATATTAGAGTTTTATTGCCATCTATTGAATGACAACAATATATATAAAGCACTGAATAATTGAGGAATTTATTGAATTAAGTCTTCAAAAGCTATATTCCGAGTCAATTGTGATTTTGATTTATTCAATTGTCTTTATTATTAGATTACCAGAAGAATTGCAACCCAATAAAACTACATTACTCATTTTCATTGTGTTTTCGTGATGATCAAGGTATGAGTAATTCAATTTGCGTCATAAAACATGTCAAGTGTTAGGATTCAAGTTAATTGTTTTTATCAGTTTTGAAATCTACAAATTTAAATAGATTTTATTACCAAGTTGTTTTCTCTCAAACAATGCTAAACTCATCTGCATTTTTCCCAAAGACACCTGGTTTTGATAAATTACATCCTTAAACAAATGAATTTTTAAATTGTGATAGGCAAAAGATAACTATTAATAAGCTTGGAATTTTCCGACTCAGGTGATAGATCTTGATGATATGAGAATAATATTTACTAAGTTCTGAGAAAAATTACCTTAAATAGTTTGAATCGATTGGCAAAACAACTTATTCTTTGTATAAACTTGTGCTAAACTAATGCGGTTTATAATAGTTTTGATTTCGTTATCCATTTGTTGGGCCAGAGATCAGTTTGGAAGACATTATGATAGTCTGAGTCCGCTTTGGATTGAACTGAACAGACAATACATGAATGAGACCATTGAAGGGGATATGATGTTTGAGTCAAACCTCAACAACAATTCAATTAGTGTTCGGTATTTACCAAAAGGTTTTGCAAACTTTGAATAAAAATAAAATATTTATTGGATTAATATTTGATGGCTTTGTTGGTCAGGCTCTCCAAGACTGTGGCCCTACTCTCGTATTCCATATTTAATGAGTCCATACTTCACATTCAATGAAGTGGTTTTGGTTCACAAAGCGATCGATTGGTTCAACAGAAACACTTGCATTCGTTGGACTCCCAAACAGAGGAATGATTTTGATTTCGTCAATATTGCAAAACACGGCGGATGTCGTGCCTTTGTTGGCAGAGCCGGAGTTAAGTCCTCTCTGCTTATGGGATGCTTATAGTCCTCTCCTATTGTTTTCTAACACATTAAATATTAACCTTGTATGTGTAGGCTCCCAATTCTTATCACTGGAGAGCGAGTGCTTTAGCGCTCTACCCATCGTCATACATGAGATGATGCACGCCATTGGGTTCATTCACGAGCACCAGAGGCCAGACCGCGACCGCTACGTCCAACTCCACTATCAATATATAGCTAATGGTCTGTAATGTCTTATTTATGACAATTTTGATGTTTCCCTTAGGAGTTAACAATAGCTAATGAGGGACTTATAAGCTTTGCAAATAATAGTACCTGTTCACTTACCTAATCAAAAAATTAACGGGCTAATTTAACGCTATTAACTAAATCACAGCCAATTATCTCTATATTATTGTTTTACCTCAATATTACATTAAAGGGGAGATATTCTATAAATTCAATTATAGCGGGAAATGCATTAAAATATTCATCTCAATAATAGCCTCTCCTTTCAAATAAATCTTTAGGAGCGACGGATCAGTTCAACATCGATACGTTTCGCTCGTATTTTTACAATCATAGCCTTCCTTATGACATACACTCTGTTATGCATTACCCCGAACATAGTTTCTCCAATGGATTGGGCAATACTATAGTTGCAAGGAATGGCCAAAGGCTAGGATGTCATCATTTGAGTCAATGTCCCACACATTTAGATGCCATCAAAGTTAACGTTGTTTACAGTTGTGGTCAAAATCGAAGGGCATTTCGGTATCGATACTAAATAATAATAATAATTGATTTCAAGATAAGTTTGAAATAAATATCAATTTAATATAAATATTGTTATAAGTCTTGGTTATTCATTCCATTATTCGTTTAGTTAATAAATGACAAAGTAACTTGATTAAATAAGTCTGAGATGAAAGTCATAATAAAATTAAGTACACTTTTATTACATCAATTTAAATAACAATGATTGCAGGTTTCAATTCTAATAATTTAATTATCATTAATCTAAATACAAATTAAATAATTGAAACTAAGTTTTGGGTATTCAGTCATTTTGTTGTTTATGTGAACTCAAGAGAATATTCTTTACTTCTTAACATATGTCTCATTATTGGCTAATTTAATAATAAGTATGTATTGTCCCGATTAAC
This sequence comes from Ceratozetes gracilis, assembly GCA_034694965.1. NCBI lineage: Eukaryota > Metazoa > Arthropoda > Arachnida > Sarcoptiformes > Ceratozetidae > Ceratozetes > Ceratozetes gracilis. The sequence continues at coordinate 15,573 of JAQIWF010000745.1, forward strand.
AAATTATTATCGATTAATAGACCTTTTCTTTGGCATATTTCAATGGATTCACGACATTATTCTCGATATAATATGTTATTACTCTTTTTGTTGACGATTCTGATGACTCGAATCATTTGTTTATGTTTTCGAATGTCTCAGTAGACTACAGATAAATGTTAGGTAAATTCAATTAAGAGTTAAATATCACGTGACTTAACACTTTAATAATCAAATGTATATTGAAATTCAAACAAATATTTTCATCAAACAATTGAAATAAATTTTTACAAAACATATAAAACTTAATCACAAATCGAAAGTGAAGTCAGACTTCAAAGAAGTCTTTCTCTCCTCAACGGATCCAATGGGACCA
>JAQIWF010000746.1:0-15910 GCA_034694965.1 Ceratozetes gracilis
CATTAAAAGTAATTATATGCAGGTTTTTCTAAAAAAAGTCCCGAAAGTCTAGCAGATTTGATCAAAGTTGTCCTTAAAAGTAAGATATTCTTACAATTATTCAATTGACCAGATCTTAAACAGCAAAAAACAGATCTTTATTCTAATGACTTGTTTTTTGAAAGTTTATTTGCAGAAAAAGAGCAGTTCTTCAATGAAAAGTCTGTTCCCAAGTATTAGACGACAAATCTATTCGTTAATGAATTTATTTATTTGTTTATAATTTAATTTGAGTCACAAAACTGTGAGACAAGTGTTACGTTGTTTTTGAGAGCTTTAAAGAATATTTTACTTTAATATACGATTCTGTGGTTTAATCAATGAGTGACTCATAAAATATGTGACAAAACATTTGACTTATTTGAGCCCTCAGACAATGAGTGGAAAAATTCACTCAATTGTTAACATTTTGTCATTTGATTTGTAATTAATTTATTCATTAATTTATTTGATTGAATACTGATTTGTCATTTAATTCATTCATAGATTTAATAAATGTTTTAATCTTTAATATATATCTTTAGTTAAGTGTCGGAAAGTGTCTATCCATTCAAATGTGTGGAACAAAATTCAACAAATCATTCATTTCAACCAAGATATGAGTGTCAAGAGTTCAGACAATAATTATTAGTAAACAGGGCTAGTTTAAGGTTGGCAACCATTTAAAGGATGTGCAAGGTAACACAAAAAGCAGAACAAATCTATTCTTAACAATAATAATATTTGAAATAAAATTTCTAAATAAATGATTCTTTAAACTTACGGCAAATTTTCATCTTTGAATACTACGGCCTTGAAACTTAATTTAGGTGTACGTGACAACCAGTACGAGTCACTTGACTTTGGAATGAGCTGGGTGAACATTTTCCTTAAAATGGTTCATTATTCACTGAAAAGTTTTGATCTATGAACATTAAACACTTGAAACTGAGTTGGGATACGTGACAACCACCACGAGTCACAGTCAGCTGGTGTCTTCTTTTGTCCTTCAAATGGGGGGGGGGGAGTATGCCTCTCTTATGCCAAAATTTCTTATTTATAAATTTAATACGATATCAAAAATTGAGGACTGATTTAAAGTTTTGTTTCTGTTGGAGGCGTTCGAAGCAATGATCAGGAAATCAATTCCGACAAAAGTGATGAACAAAAGCTTAAAAGGATTTTGTATCAAATTTAAGTGGAAACTATCAATTCCACCTGGTTCTTTTTTAAAAATAAAATATTAGAAAACATTTATTTTGAATCACTTGTGAATCAATTTGTTTATCCCTTAATTTTATTGAATGAACTCAAAAACAACAGACTTTTAAATAATGATTACGCTGTCTGTGGAGGCGCTGTAGAGGACTGGTTGTTGGGCTGATTCTCTTGTTGAACGACACCAGGTTGTTGAACAGCCGACGGCTGGTTCTTGGTATTGGGCTCAGGGTTTGAATTGTGGGGCTTTTGAGTGTGCACGATAATATAATTGGGAGGGGGAGAAGCCGAAGCGCCCGCCAATATAAAGCACAACAAACAGCAAAATAATATTATTATTATGAATCCAATAATTGCCATAATAACGAAGAACCACCAGGTAAACCAAAAGAAGAAGGGGTGACAATAAAATTCTGACTCCTTGTCTTCCTTAACCTTTTTAGCGTAACTGAAAACCATCCAGGCGGCTGTGCGGCACATCATAACAATTAATTAAATGCAAATGAGAGCAATAGATAGGGTATACCACACAAAACAGCGATGAAATTTATGATAGTGGCCACGAACATAATACATTTAGCCAGGGTCGAGAAACCATCCTCCCTTTTCTCCGAATCCAGTAATTTCCACCGAAAGATTTGACCGATAATTCCGTGAATTATACTACAACTCCCGAACACTATCAAACTGATGGGAATAAAGGGCTGTATCGGACAGTCCTTCACAAATATGATTCCTTTAAATTTGCATTAAAAAAGTTAAGAAAATTAAGATTTTGTAAAGGATTTGTAAAATTAAATTCACCCAAAACGAAGAAAATGATGCCGATCAAATTTTCCAAGATGAAAAGAGCGACGACACCGCCTAATATATAGCAAATTTAAAGCTTAAAATAAATTCTAAAATACTGATGAGTAGTCATACAGGACTCCAACAGAATCTGAGTCACTTCACTACAGCACTTGCGGGAGTCGTTTGCATTCTTACTCCTGGCCTCTTGTATTCTAGTGCAGCACCATTTGTCTCCTTCCTTGTCCTTTACCTTTGGTTCACTTTTTTGTTTGGGAGGAGTTCTCACTTCTGTGTACACATGTTTGACGACAACCACTCGATTATTATCCTCATCCGACATCACAATAGAATCAATTGGAGCTCAAGAAAGGGATGGATTTCTCTCCAATGATATCTAATTTGAAATATTTTGTTGAATTAAAGCTAACTTTTATTAGTCGCGCACTCATTGTTTCATTGACTTACCGCACAATTTGCCAATAATTAGGTTAAAATTTAGAGTAAAAACTTCAACGAATATGTGATTAAAGGTCTCACATAAGGTTTGGTTGACTTTTAATAAAATACATTCGAAAGTATCACTAATATTGACATTAATTTGTTGTCATATTATATATAAGTACTATATTTAAGAAACAGTAAAAACATTAAAACAATTTCAGACATTAATTCAAACTATAAATAAAATTAAATAAAGTTCTCAATAAATAGTATACAAAAAGTGGTTTCAGTTTTCAGTGTAATTACTGAAATCGACTTTCAATTTGATGGTTGGGTTATCCTTCTGTACGGAGACGTTTTGCGAAGAGTTTTGTACATTTGTTGCACTCATTTGTTGACATCGAATCACATTTTCCAATGTATTGCGGAATTTTGGGACCGAACCGATCACTTCTCGGAACTCTTGTGGATATTTCGGTCCAATTGATGTCAATTTCTGGAGCGCATAGTCGTGAAGATTACGGCGAAAGCCTTTCAGTCGAGTCATGTTCTCATCGGACAATAGCGCCACCAAAAGGGGCAGAAATATTGTCAAAATGTTTGCTTCTATTTTGAAAAATCGATAGAATTGTGAATAAATGGAAACAAAAATATGTTTTACAGTACTTTTGTCATTCGGAGCCATTTCTATGAGGTCTTCCAACGAAGAGAATAATTCTAAAACTATTTCCGATTCTAATTGAGTGACATTTTCACTGATTTTGATTTGTTTGACACAATTGTTGAGCACTTCTATCATTCGCGGCGCCAGAATCTGAATGAAAGGAATGGAGACTTTGCTATTCGACTGTTTGAATATCAATCGCATGGTTTGAATGCATTTCAACTGAACCTAAAATTAAGGCATTAGTTTGGGATTAAATGTGTCTCAACTGTAAACTCACGAGTTTTTTATCACTTTGAAGCGATTGTTTCAATAAATTGATGGCTGGATACTGAAGATTAGGGGTCAGCACCACATCTGACGGCGCTTTTATAATGAAAATACCGACCGCTAACAGAGTTGTGATTTCATCCGGTTTTGGTTCGTCTGAATCGCCTGAAAATCGATTAGAAAATTATAATCAAAAGACAGAATACATTTGTATTGCAAACGACAGAAAACAAATGCAAAGAACAGCACAAATAAGAGAGAAGAGTGAATACCATCGAAATGAGTCCAAACTATTCGTTTGCAACAAATGCAAAAGAATTACTAAATTACTGAAACTTAATGGAAATGAATGAGAAACTGATGACTCACTTGTCTTACATAAGTCCAGAATCACAGCTAAAGTGCTTCGCAATAATTCGATCCATTTTTGACTACAAATACTGTTTTTGGCCAAAGAAGATGAGCCCAAAGACCTCAAACAACTCAGAACTGTAGATATGGGCTGATTCTCAGCATTCGTCTCTCCATTGAGTTGAGTGGCACTCTCTTTGAGAACTCCGGTCACCAAATAGAGGATTGACGGCAATATAATAGTACTTCCTTTTGGTGAACAAAGTAGTGGTAAATCACATAATATTTGAAGCGCTCGACCAATCAGTTCAGCCGATTCTTCACTCATTCGGGAATTATGGCCTTTTGGTACAACAAACCCGAGACCAGGAGTACTGGCGAGAGATGGACTCAATTGTGGTAATTGACGGACTAATACGCAAAGACAGACTTCGAGCAAAGCATAGACCACAGAGTGTCCAGGCACTATTTCACCAGTTTCAGCACCTTCTCCCAGAGCTGCCAACACTTTATCACCATCTTCTGGTTCCTGATTAGCCGGTGCTAATTCCCGGAGTCTTTTCTTCTTTTCATTATCCAAATGTTTGAGCTGAGACTGAGTGACGATATGTGCGATGGAAAGGATTAAGAGCTGACATTCAGGAGTTTCTCGAGTTAGAAGCAATCGATGCAATACATTACACAACTCTATGGATAGCTGTGAGTCCCTTCCCATTAGGGATTCAGTGAATGGATGACTAAGAAGTTGTTGTAAAGACTTGAGGCAAACGAGTATATATGAAAGCGGTTCCGTTGACTTCGGGTTACATAAGGCTTCCATACAAATACCAAACAAAAGATGGAACCGCTCCTCATTCAGGTGGGACTCGGAGTCTATTTCGAAACCATTGGTACAAAGCCATAGGGCTGCCGCATGTAGAATGGGTGGCCACGAGGCTCTATATCGAGGTCGTGCGATCTCAATAGTGTCTGATGTATAGAAGGCGCCGCCGTCGTGAGGCAATTGACTCGAAAATTCTGGAGGAAGAGTGAGTAATGCGTGGTCTTTGAGGGCTGACAACCAGTATGTGCTCAATGAGGACAGTTGTGGTGATACAAAGCTAAGCAAACCATCCCGAGTGCTGTCAGAATCCAATTCAGTTTCTGCCTCTTCGTTACAAACTTCAGAATTTTTCTGATTTTGAGCCATCGCTACGACATAGACCTCAGCCCATGCCTTAAGTATAGCCAACTTCTCAATAGTGGAGGCGCTCTCATTGTAGAGACGAAAAGTGGAGTCTTTCTGAAGTTTAGCCAAAGAGGAGACTAAAAGTTGATTCACTCGATGCAAATCATTCAAATCCCGGGCGACACCGCTTCCAATCCAAGCGCTGCACACTTGACAGGCCATAGCTGTTACATGAGATGGTGTATCGGCAGAAAAGGCAGGTCTAAGAGCAGCGCCTACTTGTGCCTGATATTGCTCTAAAATGACGTGTCCAGGAAATTCAGGTTCGGGTACTTTAGAGAATCTATCGATAATGAGTTGCAATGCTTTTAGCCCTTCCATTCGAAGAGCATCGCTGTCAGAAGTGGCCGCCATGAATGCCATTCGCACCAAATCTGACAAATGAAGAACCAGGAAGTCTTCTTTGGCTCCACTGATGGTCCGTCTCTCTCGAGCCATCGCCAAATTGAAATGAATTTGAAAATTGGATGCGTTTTCACACGAATTGATTACTCGACACAAAGTCTGTGTCGTAAAGACTCGGGTCAACCATCGCGGAGATACTGGAGGATGAGTTACGGGCTCTTCACTAGCTTTGAATCGAACCTCATCGCCAACAAAATCGTCGTTATCGCCATCCATATCCTTATCGGGTGAGTTAAGAGAAGAGCCAGGGTCAGCTGCAGTCAACACCTCTTTGCAAAGGTTGAGCCATTGCCCCAAACACTCGGAGCCCAAAGTTTGTACTAAGCTTTGAATAATTTTATGGATATTATTGATAGAAATGGGATCCTTTTCGTAGTCCAACATCGATATCAACATTCCGGCCAATCCGTGGTCGCCCACCACTGAACTGTTGATAAACTTTTTAGAGTCATTCTTGGAATCCTTAGTCCATAAGTAGACGTGTTCTGAGACCTCCCGGGCCTCTCTTTGAGACAATTGGTGCAAACAGGCGACTGAGGCTCGCCTTAGCATTAGATGTGAACTTCGTATGGCTTCACATAAGACCGGCACTAAAGAAGACAAAATCACGTGTTTGGGGGCAAACATATGCATCTGTTGAAGACATCCAATGGCTTCTGCCTGAACCATAAAATCGTGATGTTCTTGCATTATAGCACAGGCAACCAACAGTGAGGAACGGGTGGCACATATCGAGTTAGAGTCAGACTGCAATTCGGGTCCTATTGTTGTGATCATAGCTGAGAGACATTTGCCAATACATTGGTGGACATCACAGTAAGACATTGGCACCAGAAGTAACAGTTTGAGACAATGAGAAAGAGTTGGCTCAACATATGCTCTAAACATCGGTCCGCCCGAATCCGCAATTAAGGTAAGGGCGTGTAGAGCCCAGACCTGAACTGTCGCGTTTGTCATGTCCTGAGCCAAAGCCAGTAAAATACTTATACTTGTATTCAAGTGTTGACTCGAACCCAAACCCCCGACATATCGATGAATACAACCCAAAGCCAATGAGTGACCGGTGCGGGAAAAGGCATCCCTCGCACTCTTCAGTTTATCAAAGCATTGCTGAGCCGTTTCTGCCACGAATTTGCCGTCATTTATGACTTGAACACAACGACCTAAGCTCTCGGCCGAAGCACATCTCAGAAGAGGGTTGGAATGACTTAATGTGTTTAGGATTATATTCACCACAAGTTTCTTCACTTCTTCTGTTCCTAAATTTGTCTTATTTTCTGATAGAACTTTGAGAGCACCCAATATAGCCGTCAATATATTGATTTGGACGGCCTCCTGTCGCGCAGACTTTGCATGTTTTATGCACTCCTGGAAGTGATTCAACATTTGGATTCGATGCTTATTTGCCACAAATGGAAATACTGCTGAGAAGACGAGCGCAGACTTATCTATAACGGCTACTCCAAGTGGAAGGGGTCCCGGAATTATCAAGTCATTTGGCAGAGATTTATAGAGATGTGTTGTGTCGTGTTCTATGGCACCCGAAGAACTGTTTGGCTGTAACTGAACACAAACACACATTAGTTTCAACCAATAGGAAAGGAGAAGTGCGAGAGAGAGAGAGAGAGAGAGAGGAGAGAGAGAGAGAGGGAGAGACTCACGAATTCCTTTTCCATTTTTCTATTCGGTTCCATCTTTTAGACAGAAGTGAATGAAAATAATAATTTAAGAATAGAATCACTGAAAAGAATTTAAAGACATAAATAGAGCCAAACCTGATCTTCAATAGATTTGTGGTCAGTTTCTTGAAGCCAAGAGCCGAGAATTGTGTCGTCGTCTGAGTGACAAAAGTTTCTGAGCAATGAAGTGGTAGTGTTGGCCCCACTTTCCGTTAGTGTAAACTCTGCCACTAAAAGGCGCAACAGATTTGTGTAACAGTTGTCATACAATTGTGGCGGCAATAATAGGAGTGTCTCATAAAGTCTGAGCCGAACCATAGCAGAACTGGCCTTTACTGGAGTGCCATAGCTTTTGAAAACATTGCCCAAAGCAGCCAACATTGTGAGGGCCGACTCTATTGGTGTTAATAGTCGTCTCTTGACCTCATCGGTCACTAATTTGTCGCAATGGGTTAAAAAGCTAGTCATCGCCGATAGAGCACCCGCTCTATTCTCTAGAGTGATTTGCCAGGTGAAAGCATCACCTCGAGCCTTTTCTGACTCGAGCTCTTTGGATGAGCGAGGGAATGAGTTCTTCCACAACAATAGCATTCGGGGTAAAAGGCCTTTGACTACGGGTGGACCCAAAGTCATGACAGCGCCTATTAATAGCCAACCCGCTTGTGTTCTCTGAAGGGAAAGACGACTATTCTGTGAGGCACTCCTCAAAAGATCCTCAGCGATATTGAAAATCAATTTGCCCTTATTATGAGGAATGCCTAAAGGCGTTTGACGGACTGACCCCAATAGTGCCGACAGAGCACATGAATACCCGTTTATTGTCTCCGGATTTGACTTTAGAGTTTCGAGTCTTTCGAGCGATCTTTCGATGAGTGGAGTGAGTTGTGTCGGGGCCGCCACTGCAATGCATCGGAGACACCAGGAAGCAGATAGTCGCGCACAACTGGACGGGTGTACGATAATGGAAGCGATTGTATCGATGAGCCCAACGTGTGAATCATTTACAGCAGTAATACAAGTAGTGCCCAAACCTTCGATAAGACATCCCATTTCAAGCAGAGCACAGACTAATACGTGTTGAATCAGTTGAATATCTGTTTGAGTCGTTTCTTTGGCACTTCCCGTTCCACCGCCTGAACCACCATTTGTTTTGTCAGCACTCGAGTCGTTATTACTTGAGTTTGAATTAAGATATCGGTTCAAAATATTGACCAATTCCTTAATAGCAGCCAACTGTGCCTTTTCGCTCAGTTGTTTGCCTAATACTGAGCGCAACACAAATGCCACACATTTACGACTATAAACGGCGTCCATATGAGAGGTAATGGCCTTTGGATTCGCCAATAAATCCAATAAATGGATCAAAAAGACGGACAAATTTCTTTCGAGCCACGCACTGCCTAATGTCTGCACTAATACTACATATGCATGAGTGACACCAACCCTCGTCTCTCTGCTAACATTCACTCCTTTAATCATTTCTCCGCCACTCTTCAAGAAACCGATTCCTCCTCTCAAGAAACCAGAGGCCAACAGATTGAGTGCTTCGTCTAATGAGACGACTCTTGTTTTGGTTGATTGTGACATAGAATGAGACGAGTCTTGTTGGGTCTGAGCCACTAAAGTGCCCAATACTTGAGCAACAGAACAGCGCACCTCATAATTGGATCCCTCCAACGATCGAAAGCAAATGGAAAAGACGTTTTCTAATTCGGTGGTGTAGAGGAAGGGCGCACAGGTCACCAATTTATGCAGACATTTAGCAGCACTACTCCTGACAGTCATTACCCGATCAGTCATACCGTGTTTGACCGCTTTATAAATATCTCTGTGGGCAGAATTGGCGGCGTTTCCCATTCCGTACACTATCTTCTCTAATGTCGAATATATCTCATATCGAGTTTGAGACTGAAATCAATAGACAATCAGTAATACAATTGATTCCAAACCAAGAATTTGTTAAATACCTCCACATTTTTAATTGATTTAAGCAACAACTGAACCGTCTCTTCATAGGAACGACCCATAAGTCGACCTAATTTTTCATACATTGTTCCCAAACAAGTGATGGCAGCCCTTAAACCACAAATCATTAATTAAATTCATTAAAATCAATATTATCTTACAGTTTGATGGCCTGATATGAAGGGGAGTCGTCCTTATTCTTAAGGATATCATTACATTTGTTAATCGTCTCAAAGAGGAGGAATGTGTCGCCGACGGAGAACAGAGTGGACAAACATCTGGCGATCAGTCTTCTGGTGGGCGGTCCCGATGATTGCTGTATTTGAGCCAACAGTTGGTTCATTAGAGTCTTCTGATAGTCTTTTATGTCATTCTATGAGATAATTATCATAAATATAAGATCAATAGAAAAGCAAACAAATGGTAACCTTTTGTGCGCTAAGAAGTGATCGCTCGACAAACCGAAGCCACTCGAAGACAAATATGGGTTTCTTCTGATCACTCAGACTCTTGAGGACCTCTTCATTAAGGATTATATTATGGGATAAATCCATATTCACTAAAATGAGTGAATCGTTTGAATAGCAAATAAATAATAATAATATTTATCTAAAAATAAATAAATGACTGAATAATCGCTTCGATAACTATTTCGGCTAAAAGTTCACGAAATTATTGAATACTCTGTCAAAACATACACTCATTCATTGATTTTATTGCTTTCTTACAATAATTACGTTCACAGTATATAAACCCTTTCTTTTTGACAAATATTTGAGAGTTTAATATTCTGGATCAAATTAATAGTAATCATAAAAATATCTTAAATCAAGATGATTTCACCATAAAATTCAAAACAGCTCTTCAAATATTCAGTTCATTGGTATTGAAAGCAATTGATGTCATCATTTCTGAGAATGATGTAGATGTAAGATCGTTCACTAGATCCTCCAATTTGGAGCAGATCAGTATAAAACAAATATTTATACATTTGCCTGTCTCAATTTATTAAAGAACGAATCAAAAAATATATAAGAGAATTCTAAGATATGAATCTTGAAGATAAGTTATCTTAAGAAGATAAATGAAAGCTCTAATTAAAGAAATTGATCACATTTAAGCTTGTTAGATAAACAAATATAAATAAGATTTGCATATATTTTATTACCAGATGTCTATTATAGAATATTACTAACATGGTGACTTATGCAAATAGCTTATTTACCTAATTATGGAGATGATCAAGGTAAATTATGAATGTAGAGTTTGGTTACATATATGGGGGTTTGAATGTATGGTTTGTGAGATGACAGCACTTGTTGTCAAACATGTGTTTATGCCATCATTTGAATGATTTTTGAAATAAACTAAAGATTTGTTAATTGAGTTAAGAAGTGATGGAAACGAGAGAAAGACTTCAATCGGTTTTGTTGTCAAACCTCAACAAAAGCGATGGTTCGGCGCTCTATTCATTCGGCGATACTGTTGTCCAAACGTCGGTCTTCGGGCCAACCGAAGTCCATCAAAGCAAAGAAGACCCGATGAATGCCACCATTGAAGTGATTTATCGGAGAGTCATTAAAAACACTTTAAGAGGTATCTCATATTTGTCCGAATGTCCACTATTGGACTTAAGAGGTTATATGTTTCAGATAATCCGGAGATAAAATTGATTGAGAGGTTTATTATGTCAAACATATCGTCAATAATGTATAGACGACTTCATCCACGAACTCTCGTTACGGTTATCTTACAAGAGATGCAAAACAGCGGTTCTCTGTTGGCCTCATGTCTTAACGGAGTCTGTTTTGCTTTACTCGACTCAGGATTTCCTCTCAAATACCTTTTGGCAGCCGTTTCGGCGGTCATCACAACTGACGGACAGATTATAGTGAATGCGACCAACGCTGAGACGGAGAGTGCGGTCGCGGTCTTCACCGTTGTCTTCGACAGTATTGACAGGAAAGTAGTTTCGGTGACAACAGACGGGAACTTCACATCCAATCAATTGAAGAAAACCATTGAATTGTGTTCCGAAAGTGGTCTCAAAATATTTGATTTCTACAGAAATTCAATCGAAAAACGATATGAAAAACCGACAAAACATTAATCAATATTCCCATAAATATACAATTAATTTTAACCCTGTTCATTTGAAAAGTTGCTAATTTCCAAGAGTACAATGGCCCAGGATTAATTTGGTAAATCCTGGACATCCCAGGAGTTATTGATGCGACTAATCATTCATTAATTCATACTTTTGTTATGAAATAAATATTTTATAGAAAAGATTTTTATTATTTAATTAATGAAAGGATTTCTGAATAAAACAAATGATATCTAAATTCAATTTAACCTAAATTTGGACTAAAGTTTGAATAATCGTAAGAAACTAATTAAGTGTTTATTCAACTGATGGGCGAAGTGTTTGAGTGTCGACACTGTCTTCTTGTTTCTGATTGAGGACATCACTCACCTCTTCGTCTTCATCCTTATTGGGGTAGAGGTTCGGGTACTGAGACATACATTCTTGCATTTTAGCGAATTTCTCGATACAATCGACGCCTTTGTTTTCAGCCGAAGAATAATGAAAACAACTGAAGGCTTCTCTAAATTGGTAACCACAGGGACCGGAGGCCATCCCTCCCAGACAGGGACAGTTCCAATTGATTTTACCGTTTTCGTCGATTAGCCCTTTCGGCTCAATACTTGGGTCTTCACTCAATTGAACCACTGATGGCTTCGAATGATCTTCTTTTGTCGCGAATATAATCTTATCCTTTCCTTTTTGAGTACAATAAGACATCTTTTGATTGATCCAAATCTGATGCAATCACTTCACATGAATTCAATGCTTAAATGTTTATATTTTTTGCAAATATGTTTTTTACACTTTTGACTACAGATGGCAAGAGTAGAGAAGTTTGTTGAAGTTACCATGGTGAACTTATGGTTTAATCATTCAATGTTGAACCAAAGTTGGCTAAAGATGATCACTGAACAATCCAATATCCTCAGCCCCCCTTCCCCCTGGAAAATAAGTGTTCTTGAAAAATTTCATGTACTTTGGGAACTAAATATTTGTAGTAAATAATTATATCCCTGAATAGATAATAGATGTTTTCGAATTTTGACACGATTCTGGTCTCAAACATCCTGATCCTATTGAGGCTGAAGAGCCTGTCCAACCATGCATTGAATTGAACTAGAGTAACTGTGATCGGAAATCATATCAGATATGCACTATTTGTATATTTAGTGTAAAATTGGGTTAAATATGATTTGAGGCCGAATTTGATTCAATACAATGAGTGACAGAATTGGAGCCAAAATTATAGCAAAGAATTAACACAAAAATTGTTTGGAAGTAAGTATCGCCGGAAGGGATACCGAAGCGAATGTCGATATTAAAGGCGTTCTTAATCCATATAAAAGACAAAAATATTGTATATATGATATTTGCCAGAAAGAGGGGCCGGTATGCGGGGAGAGGAGACAGGCTAAAAAAGCTGTTGTCAAATACAGCTGTTGAACAGTGGGAAGCATTCAATACGGTTTCACTCATTTTATTCGCGAAAAACTTAACGAGACTTCTATTAAAGAGAGATCTGTTCCGTTCATCAATACATACAAACACAGAGAACGAGAGTCAAAGAGCTCTTATGCCTCTGTAGTACACAATATGTATGAAATGGACAGACATGAAGTAGTGGAGGCCAATTAGATTTGTCAGCTGGTGCCAAATGTTGCATCCATTTACCAAACACTGGCACTACATATCATCTCTTCTAAACGTTTTTAATAGAGTCCACTTCATAGATGATAATCCTCTGAATCTAGTATTTGTGTAACATATGTATGAAAGCTATTCATTCATTCAATGAAAGTGTCGTTTGTCTGTCAAATACATCTCCAGTGAAATCCTATTCCTATGTTTAATCAAAAATTGGGGTTTTCTCTACTTTTCTCTCATTTAAAGCCATTCACTTTTGAATTGCTGACAATTCCTATCATTTGAACGGAGAATCAAATAAAGTGATTATTGTTTCAATTTTCTCGAAAGCAATTCAGAAACAAATGATATAATTCTTGAAATAATTTCAAATACAATAAAAGTTTTTCTGACATTAGTCTTATTCGGAAATAACAATAATTCTCAAAGAATTCAATATATATTTAATTTACACATTAAATGACTCTAAAAGGAGAGGATGGGGTGGAGACCATCATTGTTACTGTCTATGAGTGTATTTTACGATTAGAGTCAATAAAATGATTGTATATTAGCACTGATCTGAAAGGAATGCTGAGCCTTACAATTGATACCCGAACCTCACATTTAGAGCTAAATCAACATTTTATTGCACCTACCATCATTATTATATGTTATGGGCTCTTAAGTTGGTATCTCTTACAGTCAGCATAAAATTATCCACAATTCAAACATTTTGTTCACAACATTTAAATATTTACTAGAATTTATGAATTATTCAATTACACTTCCTCAATTAATATGGCATTTAACCCTGCTAATTTATCATAACAATATAAAAATCTCCATGGAAAACAAATTTTTATTATACTTACAAACTTACTTGTTAGAGAAAAGTAATGTGTGAACAAAATATGTTGTATCTAGATCAGAATTGATTGACACTAAACAACGTGAATTTCGATTGCAGTTTATGGCAGTCCTTTCACACTCGGCTTAACCGCCCACTCCTTTATTGGGAGCCATTTCTTACTTACTATTTGATGATTTGATTACTTATTTACACAATAATTGAATTTTTATTTTGCTTTTACTGTAATCGAGAATCAATTTCCGAAAGTTTGCCAAACATTACCATCAAAATGATGTCATTAGGAAATAGCACTTCAGAAGTAGTGATCATTCTTTTGAATTCTTGTAAGTTTTATGTAGAGGTGCGCAAGGAGGGGGGTTTAGCCAAAATACCCCATATAATTAGAAAATTTGCTAAATACTTCCTAGGATTTTGAAACCCTTAACATTACATATATAAATGAGCACTAGATATGTAGAGGTTTTCAAATCGATGAGGGAAGGGGTATTTTGGTCAAATACTCCGTTTCCCCTAGGATTGGCCGACCTTGCACATCACTGGTTCTATGACTTAAGCCGTGGAATAAAGTAACAAATTGTTATCATTATATGCATATATTTTTAATGATTTCAATTACAATATTCAATAAAATTATTATCGAAACACAAAATAATTTAAACCCAAAAATCCCTGAAATAATAAATAGTTTTGTACACAAAAAAAAACTTATTTAAAAATCAATGTTTGTATTGTTTATTACAATTTTTATATCAATAATGATTTATAATTATAATATCGACCGATATTTATATTAAACTTATTTACTGCAAAATTACGTACAAATTCAGATAAAACTCAAATTATTTATATTTTCATTCATTTGATTAAATTTTTCAGTAATCGATGTTTTGTCTGAATGTGTTTTTTGTGTGAATCCCATCCGAAAAGGAAATCATTATTAAACCTAATTTTGATAATTAAATGACTTTCAAAAGTTATTTACAGTTTATTTATGTAATGAATAGATTGAACTGAATATAAGACTCGTAATTATAATGAAAAGCTCGACATAAATCTAGTAAATTAATCCAGGATTAAAAGAAAATATTCACAAAATGCTTAATTTATTCATTTCTCCACAATTCTAACCTCTTTTCTCACTTTAATATCAGTTGTTGGAAAAGTCTGACAAAAATTGCGTTTTAATAATAATAATAATAATCTCGATTCAAATATTCACTAATTATTTTCAAATGTATTTAAAGTTCTATTGGAAGACATTTGAGTTTCACTTATTATCAGATATAATATCGAGTAATTTGTAATCAATTATTTAAAATACTTTTTTCCTGGTCTATAAAACTGCATAAATTTCAGCTGTCTCTAATTTGTGCTCATTTATGTAAATGATTAGGTGATAGAATGCATGAAATTATGATGGTCAAGGTCAATTAGAATAAACGATACATTAGTAATTATATAAGCTATTAACTTTTCAATTGTTTTAAATACCCTTGTATGATACAAATGGATATCTCATTTACTGCTCCCTAAAGCATTGTTCTTGATTAATCCAGAGTGGCAAGCATTTGTAACAAGCACAATTATACTAAAGTGATTAGGAATGCCATTACTTGTGGCACGAATTCAATGTATAGTTAACATACTTTCGGTCTAATCTCTGCTAAAATTTGATTAAATATTAAGCTCTATATATATAAATGCATTCAAAATAAATAAAATATTGTGTAAAACCTAAAATTGTGTGAAATTTAATTAAAAAACTATTTGTTGGAGAGATTTGAGTGTAAAGACTCTTAGATTTAGGGTTTGATGACTTTGATTGTGGGTCTCTTTCACTCAAAATTAGTCAATATTTTGACGATTTTTCATACAATTAGTCGCATAACTGAACGCAAAGCTATAAATTGTGACAAAATTTGTTTAAATTCTTCAATGACTTCGAGGCAACAAAAAGGGGTCATTAGTGCTGCCATTAAATAAATTAAATATTTGTGAAATCGTCTGTAAGACAAAAATGACTAAAAACTGTTTGTCGGAGAATTCGTTATAATTTGTCGGTTCGTATCAAATACTATCACAAAATTCAATCTCCAAATAGACTAAAATAACAAATTTATGGCACTTTTGGTGTATTTCACAACCCTTTCAGTAATGATAATCAGATAAAATGTCTTCAATTTGGGCACTGTTTTCATCTGACATATCATTTACATTATTTTGATGACTGATTCCAAGATTATTGAAATTGAATTCAAAATTGTTATCTAATTTCTTAATTTTGTGGAACCGC
>JAQIWF010000747.1:0-15904 GCA_034694965.1 Ceratozetes gracilis
TTAAAAAATTCATAATTATATTAATAAATTTTAAATTAAGTTTTAAGAAAATCCATGATAACTCAGAAATCACCATGATTCATTGATTGATCCTATTAATTAGAATTACCTACATTATGGAATTTCTTCAAATGCCAGTCGAGCGCCTTAATAGTCTTAAGGCGGCGCCAACAGCCTGGGTGAGTGCATGGATGGGGCAGTTCTTTAGCTATGGACTCACTATCCACTGGGCTGTTATACATGGGTTGAGCTCTGGGTCTTTTCAGAGCATTTGTTAGCAATTTCTTAGCGGTCGTGTGTGTTGTCTGTAGAGTAGGGGTCGAACACAACCGTTCCCTTCGATAAGATGTTGGGAAAGACATGACGTTTTGGTTTTGTGTTTGGATTTGCAAAGCATTGAATGCTTTAATTCGATCCAAACGAATGACATTCCTCTGGAAGATGTATGGCTCAGGTATCGCCAGTTCCTGTTGAGGCGAACCATATGATACTGAAGTCGAGGAACTGTACTCT
This sequence comes from Ceratozetes gracilis, assembly GCA_034694965.1. NCBI lineage: Eukaryota > Metazoa > Arthropoda > Arachnida > Sarcoptiformes > Ceratozetidae > Ceratozetes > Ceratozetes gracilis. The sequence goes on from JAQIWF010000747.1 coordinate 514, forward strand.
TCAATAGGTTGAGCAGAGAACTGGTCGTCAGATTTCGTCGCTTTCTATTAAATTAATTAAATTTCATAATTGAGTTAAGTTTAAGAAAGACTATCCCCTACCCAGTGATGAACTATCCTCTGGTGAGCCATAAGAGCCCGGGGCCTATCAAAAGAGCGATTGCATCCCAAGTAATGGCATTTCAGTGGTTTGTCGACCATTTCATCGGCCGACGGATGGTTTGTAGCGATGTGTGAATTCAAACTACTTTTGTAGGCAAACGCCTGATCACAGCTATTGCACCGATACGGCCGCTGACCGGTGTGTGTATTGAAGTGCTGAGTCAACTGTCCACAAATGTTGACCATTAGATAAATTAATTAAAATTATACTCCAATAGAATACCATATTTTTGGTGGTGTATGAGGACAGGCAGTTTGGCCAGTCGCACTTCCATGCCTTATCCACAATGGGTTTTGGCTCTTTTGGTTTCTTTATCCTTGGTGGCTGTAATAATGGACAGGGTTAGGGACAGTCATCATTTGAATTCAATTTTTGGCTAATGAAAGGATAGGTACCTTTGGAGGTCTTGGCTTTTTGGGGTAAACGTATTTCTTTTTCTCTCCTTTTGGTTCACTTTCTATAAGAAAATTATGTTTTCATACATTAATTGAATTAAAAATGGATTTAATTTCAAAATTGAAATTTGAGTCAATCGACAAATAAATGGGAAACAAACCGGTCTTCTGATGCCATCGCATATGAGGCTCTAAATTGGACTCGAATTTGAATCTGCGCTCACATCCCGGCCACTCGCAATTGAATGGCTTGAGATTACCGCTCGAGTCATATATGGAGTTGGGGTCCGACTTATTTTTGGTCTTATATTTCTTCAAATAGACTTTCTTTCCCTCATGGGTTCGCTTTCGATGTATTTCCAACTGTTGACTAAAGTTTGTCCTCCACTCACATCCGGGCCAATCGCACTGAAGCCGCTTAACTCCCGTATGTTTGGATTTATGGACAGTAAGGGCTGTTAATAGAAGGAAAGCCTCATCGCATTGGTCGCACTTATACTGCTTTAGCTTCAGATGAATCGACTCCTTATGTACTGAAATACAACAAAATAATGAAATAAATTCTAAAATAACGAACAGAATTGACACACATTTGAGCGCTCCTTTGAATCTATGAATTAAGAAAAATTCTGTTAAAATGACTGCAATTTTGGAGATTTGCCAAAAACTAACCGAAATCTTTTGCCACATTCAGGCCAATCACATTCGAAGGGCTTTTCCCCTAAGAATCGGATGAAATGGTATTAATTCGAGAGATTTATGGTTAATATAGCATTAAATACCGGTGTGTTTCCTCATATGTATGGCAACAGTGTGTTGACTCTCAAAGGCGGCCTCACATGCGGGCCAACTGCACTTGAAATTCCTGGGCCGACGTCTTTTGGTAAGTGGTTTGCCTTATATTCCAAGAAAATAATTTAAGAATTTTAGAATTAAAGGCATTTTTGAATTACCGGTGTATTTATTGATCTCCGGCTCCCGCATCAGTTGGAGCTCTATTTCTGCCAATTGTTTCCTTCTATTAATAGGTATATATCGGGACTTATGTTGGGTTTTGTGTTCAGTCAGTTCCTGATTTGAATCCGTTTGAAAGTCACACCCGCTTTGGTCACATTTGAGGTATTCCTCATCCTTTAACTCATCCAGATCTTCGTTTGAATTAAAGATTGAATTTCTGAAACTCAATTCATTGAATGAAAAATATTCCTCAAAAAAAGTCACTTTAAATACCCCTTCAAATGAATGTCTTCGATGTGTGTCTCTAAAGATATATTAAATTCATTTAATTATAAATTAATTGTAATTTCAATAAATATTTACCCAAAAGACTGAGGTTTTACCAAAAATTGATTTCATTAAAAAAAATGAGAATAAGTTTCGATTAAATTCTTGTTTCAAAGATAATGGTCTAAAAACTGACTGTTTATTTATGAATGTTTTGCCGCATTTGGGCCAAAGACAGGAAGAAGTCTTGAAACTGAGGTAACACTCAGTCCAAACACATTCGTGACTTTTCATGTCTTCGTAATGATTGACATTCATATGGGACTGGAAACTGATTTTAGAGACAAATGATTGGCCACAATCGGCAACACAGCACTTGAACCGCTCTTTCCTCAGATGGTAGGACTCGATATGTGATAGCAATGAGTTTCGGTAACCAAACGTCTTCTCACACTCTGAAGAGTAGATCAAATATAAGATAATAATCTTAAATAAAAACAAATGAATAAAATTCTGAAATAACTATTGATTTGACCGCAAATTGAGTCAAAGAACTGGAATAAGAAGTGGTGATAAAAATGATGTCATACTCGGCCAATAGCAGCGGTTATCCCTCTCGTTGTTATGTTTGGCCAAATGTGAGACCACATTATTACGGAAAACAGACTTATAGTCGCAGTCAGTGATGGGACAGCCGTAGTGTTTCGTTTTTTTGCTGGACTTCTTGTCCTTCTTGTAAAAGACGACAATATCGACCTCCAACTCATTCTTTGATTGATCGCCGTTTTGAAGCTCTAAACCGTCGGTCCGATCATTAGAAGTGTCCTCCGAGTCATTGGAAACATCAAAACCGTTGTCGTAATTATTTGGTTCAAAGTCTGACTCGTTGTCTGACAGGACATCGATTTTGAGATCAGTTGACCTCCGATTGTCATCAGTCGTCTTTCGGGTATATTCTGAGCCCAACTCCGACTTAAATCCCTTCAACAGCTTCTTGTAGTCATCCAATTGGTTCTGATTATTGAAGTGGACATTGAATTGTCTGAAAAAGAGCTCACATTTTGCGGAAATGGTTTCCAAAGAATTGATTATTGTTTTCATTGAATTGTATTTCGACTCAAAGTCTAAACACTCTTCAGATTTGTTTCTCTTTTTCTTTTGTTTCATATTTGATGTGAAGATAATTAACTCAAATGTCTTTCAATTATTATTGAGTGAATCGACTCTAAAATATGGTCTAAAAGGCTATAAATTGGATCTAATTTTGAGATCAATTAAAAAATAATTCATTTGTTGTTTATTTTGGTTTTCAGTTTCATTACTGAAGCGCTATCTATGGGTCGGAGAGAGAGAGAGAGAGAGAGAGAGAGAGAGAGACCTTAATTTTATTTTATAATTTTTCTCATTAATAAAAAGATAACATCAGTGAAAGAAGTGGTGAAAAAATGCTAAATAGAGAGCAGAAGTTTTTGAGACTAGCATTTGATTCATCGGGAGTTCATTGTGTGGAAAGCCATTATCGTCCGTCTGTAACACAATGAATGACAGTCTAATTGCAGATCACATCAATTTTTATCATTTTCTCTGCTATAATATAAACCACTTTTTTGTTGACTTTCGACTCTATTTTACAACTACTTTCCGTTCGTCTATTTGGGCACATCCTGTACTTTCGCACCATTCCATACGTAATATCTATACCTCTAATATCAGACATATATATTTCAAAACCATTCCGACCCCTACCTGTTCATACCTTTCCTGAGTTCATCCCCAGATCTAATGGTATCCGAAAATTGCAAGTTTAGGCCGTCGATAATAACAGAGTGTTTGTGTTGGTCCTCATTGTGTGCAGACTTTTTTCTGCATCGTTTTCAAAATAGATCTGCAAAAGACCTTTGAGGTTGAGGTCATTTTCGGTGACACTCTAATAATGAGTTCTAAGTGTCTATGAAGTTGTTTTGCTGTCAAACGTGTCATTTAATCTCTATTTACACTCAAAAATGTTTTGACAACTTTCGCGATGAGAAATGCGATCCTAATATACAATTAGTTGATTCGCGAAACCAATTAATGGCAATACTTTGTCTAAAATTCTCACTCAAATGAATCATAGGATTGGAGTGGAATTTGTTTTCCTCCAAAATCGATATTTATTGCATTCAAAGTACTTTTGCCTCAAAAGAACGAATCATTTTTTGCTTTTTGCATATCTTTCGTATTCAATGTTTTCGTTGTTTTTTGAGGTTTGAAATTCTCATAACTTGTTCTCTCAATCGATATATGGAATTGAATTTTCATATTTCATCCGTTTTTGTTATTCAATAGTAAAGTGAGGGGAGAGGAGGTCGTGGGTCGGCAAAGGTGCCAAACATTGACGGGTTTTCTACTCTTCAATTTAATGAAAGAGAAGTGTCTGACCACTAAGTATTACAATTGATATTCAGATTTTTTTTATTGAAAATATAACAAAAAAGCTGTTGTGTTGTCCTAAGTGTTGGTGCAATTCAATGGCATTATTCAGTCTTTTTTGAGTGCCTTCTCTTCAATTTGATTGCAGATGCGATCGCCAATTAGCCATCAATTTGGACGGTTGTGCCGCTCGGCTCAAGAGATTTCACTTTTTGATATCAAATAAGAATGAAATGAAATGAAGTGAACACAAAACAGACTCTTCTCTTCTCCTCTTCTTTTCTATTGATTTCAGTCTAGTCTTCAGTCTTTCAATTCATATTTTGTTTGCAAATCACGAAATCTTTTATTTTGCTCTCCTTTTACTGTCAGTTCCTTTTCTTATTCACCCCTCAAATGGTCCCCCTTTTGGACCACTCATTACGAACTCATAGTTATATACTTTTTTATATACTTTTTATATTTGAAAACTTCTATCAAAGTCTTTGGAAACGTAGAGAACTTTCAGTGCTTTCAATGATTTCTTGTCTTCTTTTTCTTTTAATGTGAACTGAATTTGAAGTGAATTTTGTTGGAAAAAACTCGACTCAAACTTCTGATTGACTTGACTTTAATTGGCTTAACTTTAATTGACTTATCTTTTGGGCTTAATTATAATTCCCCTCACATTCATATATCAATACTTTGAACCAAATTAAAAAAGAAATTAATTAAATATCGTTTAAATCATTGAACGGCACTTTGATTTCAAATTGAAATTCTATCAAATTCTCGATCCAATCAATGTTTAAGTCTATTCCCATATATATCTCATCTGTGATGACAGCACTTGTTTCTAATGAGGAGATTAACGATAAGGTTGTGTACGGTTTTCAGACTAACGATTAGTTTTGAGTCATTAAAAAGTTTTATCTTTGGAATGATTTGACGGAATCCGACAAACAATTATCGTTTGATTCCAAACCTGGCTTTCAGTGAACAAAAAATGTTGTATTTATTGTGTTAGGAACTGATTGATGGATAGTATTGATTGTCAGTCGGGCACTGGTCTCCCAATTGAACGTTTGTTTGATTGTATGAACTGACACACAGCACAGGATAGAATGGTTTGAACAGATCTAATAGATTAGATTCAATTCAATTTGTTATAGAATTAATGCTTTCTTTTATTAGTCACTATTGTGTTGTGTTGTTAACAATCAATACTCACATTTGTAAACCACTGCAACACTACTCCAGACATTGCTCGCGGAGTACACCCAACTGACCAGATTTATGCTGAGACCCATCATATGCCTACTGTTCCCTTATCTTCTGTCATTGTAATCATCATTGATTATCATTAGTTCAGTATTAACTCATCGCTAATACTCTTTCTTCTCCTGAGTAGACATGAATTTGACTTACATTCCAAACACTAATTGAAGTTTTTGAAGACTTAATTGTTTTTATCTTTTTATTGACTTCTCAATCGACTTTCAATCCTTCGAATCAATTAATTGACTGTTTTTTTATTCACTTGTAGTCGATGCCCGTCCACCGCGTTATCGGACTTTATATGCGTGCGAGGGATCCTCTTTGGAGATTGTCTGCGAAGAAGGAACGCATATTAACCTCATTCGGGCAAATTTTGGCAGATTCTCCATATCTGTCTGCAATGATAACGGAAATGTCGAGTGGAGTGTCGACTGTATGTCTCACAGATCATTCCGGGTTATGCAGGAAAGGTATGTCATACATATTTGTACATTAGCTCGACTTAATTAAACTGATTACGAGATAATCATATCTTCAAATAAATGCATTCAACGAAAAAAATTGATTTAAAGTTTTTGACATTTATTTGAAACGCAATCTTCAAATGCTTTGAATTCAATGATTTGATTCTAATTGTGTCCAAATTTGATGCAAACAGTTGTGGAATGAAGAGGTCGTGCAAACTGCCCGCTTCGTCCACTGTGTTCGGTGACCCCTGTTTAGGAACTCTCAAGTATTTGGAGGCCCACTATCAGTGTATGCCTGGTATGTATACTTCGGTCATAGACTCTCCAATTAATTAGTGTTTAATTCAATACTCATTCTGTTGTTTATCTGCATTTAGATTATCCGCAGCTGTCGTATACCACTCCCCGTAATAATCATTCGCTTAAGATTCCAATGAATCCATTGATACCATCGTATGAGTCGAATGATCGCAATTATGAGAACTCCGGTTCATCGCCTAATCCGAGAATTATATTTCCGGAATCATATAATCCTTTGCCTCACATACCGTTCCCCGCCGTGGAAATGGATTCCAAGCAAACAGAAGTTAGTGATACGGAAACTGACGTCTCCAAGAAGACCACAAACACTAATGACAACCCAATTGATAGCTATCCTCGATTTAATGAGAACGACATTCCGCCACCAATTAATCCGCCACTGATTTCAGATAATGAAACGCCAGTTATTAACTCAGATAACGACAAAACGATTGTCAGTAGTGGTAGTGATACCAATCATAACGAAAACAGTGCCCATCAGTACTACTCGTCCACATCTGAGCCCAAATGGATTAATAAAGACTCAGATTTAGAATCAATTAATACTAATAAACACAATAATAATAATAATAATTTTGATACAAATCCTCGAATCGAAAGCAATTCTAATAATGAAAATAATGTTGTTTTACACGAAAACAATCAAAGAGTTGCCGATCTCAGTCTCGATCACTGTATACCGAACTTCTCTCGAGGACTGTACTGGAACTGGACTCTTGCGGGACATATTGCTAATCAGTCGTGTCCTGGAGGTGCCAAAGGTGTTGCTCGATGGGCCTGTATTTACTACAATGGAAGCCCCCACTGGTCACCCGTCACACCTGATATGTCTGACTGTTCCTCTCTTTGGATCACTCATTTGGAAACCCGAATCAATTCTGGCGGAGAGTCTGTTGTTTCTTTGGCCGACGAATTAGCGAAAAGTTGTAAAGAAAAGATACTTTTCGGCGGAGATCTGTTCAGAGCCACTGATATTATCAATCAATTGGTGTCCAGAATGGAGGGCGCGCTCTATGACTCTCATGACGACCAACAAAGACGTTCTCATGTCGTGAAAGAGTTGCTAACCGTATGTTTCTATTGTTTATACAATCAAATGATTCTTACATTTCTCTAATTTATAGTCAATTCAAGACGTTGTCAGCAATTTGTTGGATGACAACCAAATGGAGTCATGGAATGAGTTGTCTTTTAACGATCAAAAATCTGCCGTCAATTCAATGTTAAATGGATTGGAGAGAATGGCTTTACTTTTGGCAGAAACCAAACAACAGTCGAGTGATTATATCCGCGCGCATCACAATATCTGTGAGTTTAACCTTTGATTTACTCATTTATTGACATATTTTAACCATGGTCAACTATTTCAGTTGTGTCGGTTCACATCCGTTCGATAGCTTCTGTGACTCATGGCTTACATTTGCCTCCAATTGTTGAATCATCAGAAGAAGTGCCGAATGGAGTGACTCTACACTCGAATCGCATTTATTTGACGCCACAAACGCTATTAGAATATTCTTCGGCCTCTGGTTTAGTGAAAGTCGTGTTTTTGATGTATAAAAAATTGGCTCAACTTTTGAAACCCGAATTTGAGAACAGCGATCACTACCCGGTTATGATGCGATCTGACGGCGCACTCACTCCTCTAAACGTGACTCGAGTTATAAATTCTGAAGTTATAGGAATTCTGTTGAATCGGGAGAGATATACCCCTTTGAGTGAACCGATTGAGTTCACTCTCAAACATTTGGTCACAGAGAATGTGTCGAACGCGAAGTGTGTCTTCTGGGACATTGACCGTAGAGACTGGTCAGACCAGGGCTGCCAAAGAGTGCATTCAAACGAGACGCACACGACCTGCAAATGCAATCATTTGACGAATTTCGCGATTCTTATGGACGTCAATAATATCGAAGTAATTAATAGATTTTCGAGTCATTCGTTTGACTTATCTTTCAATCGATATTTAATTTATTTTTTATCAATTAATTTAATGTCAGATCTCATCTGGAAATGAGTTGGCATTGCGTGTCATAACACTAATCGGTTGCACCGTTTCTATCGTTTGCCTTTCCCTCACTTTCATTACATTAGTCTCATTCAGGTATGAAATGTTTGGCAAAGTTTTTCAGTCAATCGTTAATTCAAAAATCGATTTTCACATAAAAACTTGTAATTCTTTAGGAGCTTAAGAGGTGTTCGGACGACAATTCACACCAATTTGTGCCTTTGCCTCATCATCGCTGAATTGGTCTTCATTTTGGGTTAGTTTCCTATTCCTTTCCTGATTGCAATTCAGACAATAAATGCATTTTTCAAATTACAGGAATAAATGAGACGAAAGTCAAATTGATTTGTGGTTTAATAGCCTGTGCTTTGCATTACTTCTTTTTGGCCTCATTTTTGTGGATGTTTTTCGAAGGCTTTCAACTCTATGTTATGTTAATCGAAGTCTTTGATCACCAAAAGTCGAGAATCAATTGGTATTATCTGCTGTCATATGGAGTGCCGGCTATTCTGGTGATTATATCAGCAATTATTGACCCGCTATCGTATGGAACGTCGAAATACTGTTGGCTTCGAGCAGACAATTACTTCATTTGGGCGTTTGTCGGACCCGTCATCGCCATACTCTTGGCTAACGTTATATTCCTGGCCATTGCGATGACAACTATGTGTCGACACATTCCTCACATTTCGTCGAATAAGACCAAAGAACAGACAAAACTAACGAATATTAAGTGAGTTTTCTTTTGCTTCTCTCAGAGTTTTTATCTATTTTTCTCATTTCATTGAAAAACTAACTTTCATTCAAATTCTGGTGAAAGCCTTCATTTAACTCACTTTTAATTTCTTTTTCACTCTATTCCCGACATTCCTCTAAAGCGGTGAAAATACTTCTGATTTGAAACGAAATAATCTTAAGTAAGATTTTAATCTTATTTTCTTTGCATTTCTGCTCACATTCTAATAATTTTATTTTGTTTTTCTCAGGATTTGGATTCGCGGCTCATTAGCGCTGGTATTCTTGTTGGGCATTACCTGGAGTTTTGGCCTCTTATATATTTCGAGGGAATCCCTATTTATGGCGTATTTGTTCACAATAACCAACTCATTGCAGGGAATGTTTATATTTATCTTCAATTGTGTGATCAATGAAAAAGTTAGAACAGAATACCGCAAATTGTTTGCTGCACTCAATCTGAAGCCCATATGTCTGGATTCGACGCCATCTAAATCTGTGGACACATCCAGGGATCAGATGCCCTCTTCATCATTAACTCCTGACCAGAGATCCAGTCTTTATATGAATAATACGAATACCACTTCCACTCCAAAGGATTCGATAGTAAATGTCTTTCCGGTGGCTAATGGTATCAATACTGAACCCCTAATTGCCGTTCCCTTTGCACCTCCTAATGGAGTAAATATGGCGGCACTGGTGGGAGGAATGATGGAAAGCCCTAAAACTCGACGAATGACTCAAAAATATTACTTAACGGATGACTCGAGTGATTACGGCTGTAAACGACTTCAACAAAACCGATGTCACAAAAGCTCTTGTCGTGACATTTACTCTCTCCGTGCGGGACATCTGTCATCTCATTCCCCAAACTTTATTGAACACATCTATGAGTGCATCGATGAGGACCCGTACGTCGCGAAGCTATTACTTCCTGCAATTCAACGCTCACTCGACGGACAACACGTCCGAACACTCAGTGATTCTTCACGTAATTCTGATAACAGACCCCTTATCTCATGTCCGACGTCTTCTCCGAGAGGACATAATTTTCAAAATCAGGGGATAAATACAGGTTTGTCTCAAAGAAACTCAAATCTTTGCAGACTTTAATTGGTTTTCATTGAACTTTAGGCTCACATTTGCCGGCAATAGTGAAGGACAACACCTCGAATAAGACGACAATAATCTGTTCGAGCCATTTGTCACCTTCGAGTCAGCCGACAGTTGCTCTCCTCAATGGCAATAATCAAGTGATTTGTTGCACATTAAGTGATCACCAGTTGTGTGATCACAACAATCAGACAATTAATGGACAGTTAAGACAACAGTATTTGATGGCCAATAGTCTCAATAATTTGAACCTCAATTGTTTGCCCTCAAAGAACAGACATCTGAGTAGTGACTGTTAATTGTCTTTAGTGTCAATACTTTTAATTCTAATCAAACAACTGTTCGGAAGTGAACTACAATTCAAATGTGATTTAACTCTTCGTTTGTGTTCATTGAATGGAGACTTTTCGTCGTTATATTGCGAACTATATTTGAAAATATTTGTGATATTTTTGCAAACTTTGAAAACTTTTACGAAATATTTTCGTGATTTCATACCAACCGCTCAGACATTAAATTAATTGAATTTAACTAAAGTTTTACCGAAAACTAAATTAAATGAATTCTAATTAATTGAATAACGAGTTTATATACAATTTGATTAATATTTAATAAATTTGTTTCAATGTATTGTAAAATAGGTTTCTATTGACTCAAACTTAATATAACTTTTTGTAAATATATTCCCAAATAAAATGTTTTAATTCATAACTCTTTTATTTTATACAATTAAAAGCAAAATACTATAGTATTGGAAATTCATTGAGATTTGGGGTATGGGTTGACAGTGGCCGGGCATTTATCAGTGATTGTCGTAACTTAAGCAATATTTCTGACGAAAGTGCCATCATGAGACAGGTTTCTAGATCCATAGTGTCATATTGATAACAAACTTGCAAGAAATAGTTATTATATCAGAGTTACAAAGGGGTTATTTTAATTACTAAAATCCATTTTTTGAATAAAATGTTTTATTGTATTCCAGAAATAAAAATAAAAGAAAATATGTTCACAAATATTTCATTCAATTTCCAAAGAATGTATGATAACTGATAACAGATATGACTCCCAATGCAAACATCAAGTATTGGGACCAATACTTAGGGGTATAGTCTGTTCTCTTCTGCAGCAAAGAGTTCATGAATTTCATCTTCCCGTCAGTATATGGAGGATAACGGCGTCTAAAATCATATTAAAAGCATTTTATTCTTAACTATGAGTCAGACTTACCCTCCAATTGCTTCCAAAACGGGGTTAAAGTCTCGAACCAGAACTGCCTTTGCGTGTGAAAAGGTTTCGAATGAAAATCTACCATGATATCTACCCATTCCTGAAGCACCCACTCCTCCGAAGGGAAGTGTATCGACTAATTGAATAAAATATAAGGATTTATAAGAATTGGGTTCAATACTCACTCGTCAGATGTATGACCGTATCGTTAGCACAGACCGACCCTTAAATCATAATTTATTAGAATTTCTACACATTATGATTGTGAGGGACTCACCACTGGATGTCTCGCTCACAAATTTCTTAATAGTGGCCTGATTTGTGCTGAACAGGTACAGAGACAGAGGCTTTTCACCTCTTTTGATGAAATCGATGGCCTCTTCCGCTGAAGATATGTTGACGATCGGCAAAACGGGTCCAAAAATCTCTTCACTCATAATCTGATGATATGATAATTAATCAAATGTTAAAAAATTCAATGAATTACCGGATCATTAGGCGAGACATCTGTGAGAACAGTCGGGGAAATATAGTTTTCATTGCTATCGATATCGCCTCCAATGACTGCTTTTCCACTCGAAGACAGCAATTTTGAAATGCGTTCGAAGTGTTTCTGATTAACGATTCGCGCAAATGACTCAGAATTTTTAGGATTGTCACCATGGAACTCCTTAACTATCTTTGCCGCACTTTCTATAAATCTTTGCTGTACTTTAGGAGTGCATAGAATGTAATCGGGAGCCACACAAGTTTGGCCCGCATTCATAAGTTTTCCCCAAAGGACACGTCTGGCCGTTATATCCATATTGGAAACCGTGTCGTCAATATATAGAGGACTAAAACAAATATAAGTCAATAAAAAGTATTCTCTCAGTAGTTAAGGTCACACCTCTTTCCGCCCAACTCTAAGGTAATGGGTGTCATATGCTTTGCTGCCGCCTCGTTCACAATTCTGCCGATGGAGGTTGATCCAGTGAAGAATATATCTGAAATATGGGATAATTACTTTCAATATAAACCATAAATCCTCTTACAGTCAAATCTCTCTTTAAGTAATTGTTGTGTCGCGTCTGGTCCTCCAGTTATCACGTGATAGCATTCCTTAAGTTAAAAGGTGATAATTTGAATGACAAAATGACCAAATTTATTGTCTCATACATTATTCAAATATTTGGGAATGAGTTCCGCTAAAGTTTGTGCCGTTTTCTCAGCGATTTCTGAAGGTTTAATGATTGCACAGTTGCCAGCAGTAATGGCTCCGACCAATGGACATAAAGTCAATTGAATAGGGTAATTCCAGGCACCGATTATCAATGCTAAGCCGTAGGGCTCGTAATGAATGTATGCGCTGTCCATCATTGCCACCAAATTCTTAGACACATATTTTGGTTTCATATACTCTTTGATATGCAATAACTGATCCCTTATATCATTCTTAATGAATTCCAGTTCAGTCATAATTGTTTCCACCGCCGGCTATAAAGTGGACATTAGGTAACAAAACAAACAAAACAATTGGGACTTACTTTTCGAAAGTCCTCTTTCACGGCATTAATCAAAAGGTCGCGATTTTCGTCAACCAATTGAAATAAGGCTTTCAATTGTGTGACGCGAAAATCAAGACTTTTAGAAACATCTCTGATGAAAGCCATTCGGGCCCTCGTTATCGCCTAAATCACAAATCAATCCATTAGTTATCGAGGAAAGTATTGAAGGATTGGGAAATCGTTGATCTTTGACCTCATATTTAGATGGGATTTGAGTCAATTTCATAATTTTGTAATCACAGTCGATATCAATCAAATCAAAACTATTGTTTCGATGCATTTTCTTCACTTATTTATCAAAGAAACAGTTTTTCATTAAAACATTTCATTTGTTTATTTGTTTTATAATTATTTTGACGTAAAAAAGTCCATTTATTGGATGGACTGAGACATTAGTGATAACTACTATATTAACAAAACTTGTTTCTAATATTAGAGATGAGTATTAAAAGTAGTTTTAAAACTGCAGTCAATAAACTTTATTTAGATCTCAATTCATATTAAATTGGTATCGATTTTACATACAATGCAAAGGATTGGCAAAAGACATACAAATCAATGAAACAACGAATTCGTTGCAAACAAATGCATTCAATCGACGATTATTTAAAATTTTATCCTCTTTTGAAGGAAAGAAATTCTTTCAAATAGAAAACAATTGAAAGGAAAATATAAATGAAATAAACATATGTTTTGTAATCATATAATTATTACAGTAATCCAGTTATGTTTGACAACAATTTGTTGACTCAATAAATGCAATCAAATCATAAAACAGTTGTTAAAAATATGCTGATCCTTGAAATGGTGATCAGGAATACTAACAATAATTGTTATGTTTTGCTATGATTAATGTTGGTTCAGGGGAATTTACTTTCTATTATTTCAAAATAAATTGCGCATTAATATTTGCTTAGTTTTGACTTGTTCATAGTAATTGAATAATAATTATTTTTGTCTATTATATAATACAGCGATAATTCAAAACAACTATTGGTAGACAAGAAATGGTAATATTGAGGGAATCATACGAATTGATTGCATCACAAAGTGATGAAAATCGATGCAATCTTTTATCGCAAAATTAAACTAAAAGTAGGAGAAGAGAGGGATTGTCCGCAACAACACTCTTATGAAAAGATTGTCCAAAATTATTGACACAAAAATGATTAGGGGGACTAACATCGCAAAAATGGGTAAATTCCATGTTACAAACTTTATGTATTAAAAAGCAGACCACACACCCCCTCCAGAAAACTGACCCCTTGATCATTTATAGTCTGACCTTCGTCTTAATGAATAAAAGATAATCTAATTTATATATTCTTTAACTTAATAGTACTTTTAAAGGGAAATCAATGCTTAAACATAAACATTGAAACTATAGACTCGAAGAACACTTTTCAGTCTTAAAATTCAAAAATATTCCTTAGCAGTGATTGTGAATAACTAGTTTGAGCATGGTCTTAGGATCAGAAATTCAAAACTAATTCTAGCGAATTGAGTAAATAATAAACATTTATTACTAATATTAAAAATAAAAGAGTAATAATAGGTCTGGTGTTGTGTCTACTCTCATAACCACACACTTTCACCACACAATCAGGTTATATAACAACGGAAGCCTAAGGGATGGTATTTGCGGTACACCAAGATCTTAAAATTTTTAAAATACTCTCTCTCTCTCTCTCTCTCTCTCCCTGGTTTTGAAAGCCTTAACACTATGTTTGTGGATAAGCACTATGATTGTCGAGATTTTCAAATCCCAGGCCAGGATACTTTGTAAAATACCCTTCCCCTGAGGTTCAAGGTAGTTAGCAACCTTTGTTTAGATTGCCCTGCACATTGCGTTTACAAATTAACTAGTTTGTTATTCTAAACAAAACTAATTAGATTTTATCGGAGAATATTTAATTTTTAAAAATGAATTTCGTTGTAGTTTTCAATCAAAACTTATCAATGAATGTCAGACCAGATATCAAAAGTCAGATTTGCGTGACTTTTATGCCCTTAAGTTCAGGGACTTTAAGTTCAAAGTCTCGACATTCAAACAATTGATAGCTTGAGATAAGACTTCAAACTTCAACTCAAATGAAGAATATTTGTTAATCTTTTCTAATACTAAAATACTAAAAATATTTTCCATATTTACTGATAAAAATATTTATGAAATCTTTATTTAGACTTCACTGAAGGTTAGTCTCTTGAGTATAGTGTACTCTTGGATACTTTAGTACTTTATTATCTAGCACTGTTCCCTTACATAGAAACAAAATTATGAAGGATCAATGAGGAAAACCTTACAAATCTCTATTAAAACTCTCTTTTGGCAAGACTTCAGAGCAGACTATCATACAAATATCTAGTTAATATTTTTTTTATCAAATATAAATTATGTGAAATTGTTTATAATTAATGGAAGCTATTTATTATTTAAATTGAGTAATAATAAAATTTTAAGATTAAGAAATGTCATTTTAAGCTTTAAATGTTTGATATTTCTCTCGGTTTTATTGTCAT
>JAQIWF010000748.1:0-15903 GCA_034694965.1 Ceratozetes gracilis
GAACAGTTTTGTTTCATTTTTATAAATCTCATCTAATTTTTCATATATCCCAGTCATCTATAATAAGAATATTCTTTAAATATAAATATAGTTTGAAATCCTCACAAAATCCCGAAAATGGATCTATGATTCATGGGATCAATTAAATTGTATGTAATCCTACCATGTCTTCAATATTTTCAAATAATCCATTCACTAATGATTTATGTTCTTGTAATTCCTCTAACTTCAATATTAATCTTGCTCTACTATTATCTGACTAAACTTACTTTATTATTAAAATTAAAATGAGATTTAGATTTAAATCTGTTTACATTATTTAGAGCAATAAATAAGTCAATTTTGCAATTAAGGACATATTGTTTATGTAAATTCCTTCCTTTAAAATTTAAAGTATTTGAAGTTTAAATACTCAATGAGTATTAGATTTATCATATATCAGTGATTTAATATAGGGATGAATTTGTGCTTGATCATTGTTCAATATTTATTTATTTCAAAGTTTAACTTTATTTTCTATTCACACCTTTAGTGATGAAAATGACTTATTTAAAAACTTTCTACTAGTATATTGACCAATGACTTAGATAAACCTATCTTTTACTAGGTGTTGTGATAAAATTTATTGAAATGTCAAAGATTAATCCTGGTTAAAAAGCTCAAAAACTATTTGATGATCACTTTGAGTACTGCATATACGTTGAGGTCTTATTTGATTCATTCGAATGACTGACAGATTGTTTGAAATATAAGGAATTAATGGGTTTTGAATCAGAATTCTGCTTTGGTTTGAAAACTAACTCACTTATAAAATCTTGAAATTGACAACTTAAACGTTCCAAGAGCCTCTGGCAATGCACATACAAATTTCACACATAGTTCCAAGATTAGAATCATAAATTTTTGATTGAACCAATAAATAATGTATAAGAAATAAAAATGTAAAAGCATCATAGTAACTACTAGCAACTTTCAAACAATAGACCTAGGTTTACATGACATATGAGTGTTCAAACAGCATTGTGATTGTTAACGTGGACACTTAGATTAAGAGGATTTGTTTTGATATCCAGTGCTGTCATCAATATTTGTCAAATTCTTTGTGCTGTCTATCGGATCGACTCAATTAAGATCCAACGCTTCAATAAATCAATTGTAAGGAAAGGTAATAAAATGAAGACAATATTTAGATAAGACTTTTGATTGAGTGATGAGAAGGGATTGCGTTGAATCGCAAACCAATTCATAAGATTCACAACTTGTGAATGAGATAACAACTAAATTATAGACATTTGGCCCACATTTAGTCTACTAAAACATTTGGTCTTTGCTATTGTCGGATGAATTAACCGAATCTATTGACAAATAATCAACGAATTCAACAAAAAGCGAAAACTGTCTGCAAAAAAGTTGGCACTTTTCAGACCGGGCTCTGAATCAGCGCTAACTATAAGTCATATGCAGTAAGTCTACAAATAAATCAATATTTGAATGCATGGCTGACCAATAAATCATGTGAAACACTGATTAACCCAAATGTGCGCCAATTGTTGTACTAATCACTCCTCCACTCATTTGCATTGTATTTCTAATTAATCAAATCAGTGGTAATACAAACACAGATATGAAACACAATTATTGCGATTCTCTCTCAAAAACTTCTGATTTCATTGATTTGAAGAATAGTTTTGTGAATCAAAATAGTTTTTGAATATTCAGGTAATTATGATGAGTGCAAAACTTATCCAGTAATTGCATTAATATTTATAATGAACTCGAATATCATTTCTAATTTATGATTCATTAGATAATTGAATTAATTGGAAGGAATGGCTTTCTATTGGTATTACAATTATATGTTCTTTCAATTTATAGTCTCCCAAATGAATGCTCAATATTTTTCAAACTTGTTTAATGAATTTCACATTGAAATGAATTTCAACTAATTAAGTGATTTTTAAGAGCATTTGGCTCTTGATATTTGAATTATTTGATAATATTCCACAAATTTATTAATTAATTGAGTGAAAGAATTCTCATTTAATTAATTTTCAACCATTTGTTTGATTAATAATGAAATTTTTGAGAATAATTCAAATAAATTCTATTCACTTGAATTGAATGCAAATATTTGCGTCATTCTATACTTGGCATCAATTTTTGTTTTTGAAATTTCAATTCATGGCAATTCATAAATCAAAATTTCATTAGTCAATAATCAGGATCACTTTGAAAGTGCCTTTTGATATGATAGTAGAGTGAGCAAGTGAATGGCAGGGATAAATGACTGAGTGAAACATCAATTTATTATAATCTGAATATTCATCGATATTTCAGTCGAGAGACTAATGTTTTGTTGCTTTTCCTCAAAAGATATACCGTTTTGTGAAATATTGATTTTTGTGTCCGAAGTGTAAGTGAATTATTACTGGGATTTTGACAAACATTTGATGCACTAAAGAAACCTAATTTATTGTAAGGAAATTTCATATTATTCGCATCCCTTTTCATATCTGGTATTAATAATTACAACAATTTATACTCATATCTAAAAAATGGCTTATTTTCTATTATTTATGATTTAAATTCATAACCGTTTGAATAAATTGTGAATAATATGAAACTGGGAGTCATTAGTCAGTTGTGGTGACAGTTGTATGGACTCACATCTCATATAAAGCTAACACCGTATTCAAAGACAGAGACAAAGATTGAGATATTTTTACATAAACACAGAATTGCGGCGAAGTTTTGCGATTCTGTGCTCACATTTTTCAAACTAAATGACATGAGAAAAGCGGTTGCATTGCATTGCATTAAAATTTTGTCCATTAGAGCCGTAAAAACTATTTTCTTGTTATATAAAAAGTGTTGCCTTCCGTTCAGCTCAGAATAGGAGAAAGGTTTTTACAGAAATTGATACATAAATTGTTTGCATTCAAAACGATTCAATCAATTTTCAATCTATTGTGTACTTAAGAGAATTGAATGGAAAACATAAAAATAAAACAAAACAAATCATTTGAATAATAAAATTAATTTTATTCTCTTCTCTATAATAATCTAAATTTAAATTTCAATTCAATTGTGTTTTGGGTTCTTCCGTTTGTCAGACAAATAATGTGTTGGAAAGGCTTTGTTCCCTCCATTAAACTCCAGACAATTAGGACACGACTCGAGTAAATTCTTGGGGCAGTAATTGAATGTCTTTTCCCTCAAATTGCTTATTGACTTTTTTCAAGTCAAATATTTTACGCATTCTATTCAATAAGTTTGAAATTAGTGCCAAGATTTTAATAAAGTGAAGAAAATGCGATAAAATATGAATTGTGTTTAAATCAAACACTAAAAGGCATTGTATTTATGCTAATACTATAACTTAAAGTCAATATATATTCTGTTTTCTTTATAAAACATTTTTACATTGTTTTCAACCGAAATATTTTCTCTCATAAAATGAAAGGAAAAGATAACAAACGAATTGTGTTTTTGTTTTGAATTTAACACAATTTTTCCTGACTCTCGTCCAACGATTTAGGCGTTAAAATATTAAAACCAATTTATTTTCATCCCTTCTATGGCTTATTATTTCCAAATTCTGTATTAATTTCATGACTCAAGTAATAAATTTGCGATTAATTCCAAGGAGTGTCCAATGATTTTAAAATTCAATCCAATGTTATTAAAGTCCGCTTTTTATATAAGCTGTCGATTATATCCATTCAATTTCAGAGATGTTTCTCGAGTGCTCTCAATTCCTGAGCATCTGCTCCAAGATATTGACTTTTATTTCAGAAATATATTTCTCCTCAGACTTTGTAACTGTTTTTTTTTGTCGAGAACTCAGGAAAAACATTCAAAACTGAAATCGATTCTAAAACTTTGTAATGCATTGAAAAAGTACTGTTAGACCAAAGATAAAAAGAGAAAAAGTATTTTATATATTTTTTGTGTGAATATTTTGTGATAACGAAACACTCTAATGACCCGTTCCTTTATGGCCATAAAAATGAAAGCCTTCCCACTCTTTGTTTATTTCCATTATTTAGTCACAGATACGAATCATTACAAATATTAATGAATTTATTTCGCATTCAAATTATTGAGAAATTAAGTAAAACATAGAAAATGATTGAGAATTCAAAACTATTTCCTCGTTTATTCATTTGTCTTATCTTGCACAAATTAATTAGAAAATCCATGTACAAATGTGTAGATTTTTGCTGTTCAAGGAAATATAAAATATATGTAATACCTTCTATTTATAGAACTACTTCAACAATTTAAAATGCTTTTGCGCTGAGAGGATCTTGCACATCTGTCTCTTATGGGTTTATATCTGACCTGATTGTGCAACTTAAAGAACAATTGAAATGGAGATGGACAATTTTATGTTGCAATGAGGTCAACCAAAACATGCTCAAAAAGGTTTGGTAATAAAAATATGTCAAAGTCCAAGAGAGTGATAACCAGGATAAATTGACACATGATTTGTGACTGAGTGCTGAGATACTCATGTTTTTAAGTAAATAAAAAAAATTTAGGACTTTTGAAAATCTAATCTTGGCTTAAGTGTACCGTTAAAATCAACAAATTCTTGGAATTGATTTAACTTTTTTTCTTTTCTGTAAAAAGAATTGGTTTTCAAAGAATATTTGGATTTCCAATTTACTTTAGCTTGCTAAGTAATTTAAGTTGACCTCATGTTTTCCTTAGAACAGAAGCTTCCTTTTTTACAACTTATATTTATAAATGTGATGGGTAAAGAGCTGTCTCTTACCTTGTCAGTTGTTAAATAGCTTAAAGCTATATCTTATGTCTACAACTCATTCATATGTTTAGAGATGTGAGTGATCTTAAAGTCCGAGTTTGTCATCATTTCTATACTAAACTAATGGATGAAATAAATTTTGTTTACATCTTTCACTTCATATCTTAGTTTCGTGAATGAGGTTAGAATAGAAATGACCTCAAACTGGAGGTTAAACTTTCCTCTTTCAAACCTAATCCTTTAGAACCCTTAAACAAATATCAATAGATTAGTGTTGGCTAAGGATAGTTTGACACGACTTTGGGCGAAAATGCCACCCTTATCCTTCTTAGGTGATAGAGATGGTCAATGATGACTGTGATGAGTGACATCTCTAAACAAATGTGTGATATATAGAGAGAGCTCTTCTGTCACTCAACTGAATGTCTCGTAATTAATGGGATTCAGTGAATGTCTAACGACTGTAACGTTTTGTCAAAGCTTTCAATAATTGCTTTAATTCTTTCAAAACAGAGAAAACCGTTTGGAAGTGATTTTGTTTTAATTAAAATTAAATTATAATTAAATTGAATTTAATTGCTTTTATACCAAACCTTATGCCTCGCAGAGCAGTGAAACCCATTTTAATACCTATTTCTTCATTTGAGACCATCGCTGAGCGGACAAAATCGGCGAATAAAAGACAATCAAAGCCTCCGAAGAGGTTTGAATTTGAATACCAATACTTCCCGAAACTGACCATCAAAAGGGAGATCTACTCCAATGAATCGGATCAGTATTCCAGTCAGTATTCATACAATGAAGAGCTCAGGTCTTCGACGAGTCATCTTAAGCGCAGACGAGGCCGACGTAGAAAGAGTGAAGTCATTGGAAGAGTTAAACATGAAATGACCTCTTCTTCTCGCTTTGGACTCAATCCACAAATTGGATTAATTGACGACAATTCCAATGATTTGAATCCGAATCGTTTTAATATATTTGGAGCCAATGTCTCGACTTCTACTCCGAAGACAAAGCAATTCGTCGACAAGAGGTTTGAATATTCGATGCCATCAATTCCTCGAATAGTCTTGAATTGTAACAACACTTCAATCTCTTCATCGCCGCCACAATTGACTCCAATCGATGAAAGTGAGACCGAAGTCGATTCGGACGGTTTGGAGGAAGTGCCGCCACCGCCTACTCTCGAACCCGTATACCAACCCGTTCTCCAAACAGTCTATCCATCGAACGATTTCCCCGAAAATACTTATTCTAATTATCTGTATATCAAAAAACAGAAGAAGTCTTCAAATGAGAACCAAATTAACGCAAAGAGTTTACTTGAATTTGAATTAAATAAAAGTAATCGAGAATTGGATCAAATCCGCAAAAAGTATGCACAGAATGTGGCAGAACTGCAGACACACAGAGAAGACAAGATTCGTCTCAAAGACAACATTAAGAAATTGAAGGAAGAAAACAGTGGTTTAAAGCGAAGGATCTTTGAGGACAACAATCATCACAAGTCAGAAGTGCTTGAAGTGAAGCGCAAGCATTGGTGTAGTGTTTGTCTCCGAGAGGGACAGTATTACTGCTGTTGGGTGGGCTCCTACTGCTCCCCCGAATGCCAGAAAGTCCATTGGGAACAGTCTCACAAAGAGCTCTGCAGACGACACTTCAATTGATGCCAATTCTGTCTCTTTTCATATCAATTACATTCAACTCATGTGAATATTTCCATTATTTTTAGACATTTTAACGCTTTTTTTAATTAAAGATAAAATTGTTTTAATAGTTTGTAATTTAATTTGTCTATTCCTACGAAAACATAGCTCTCAGCCATACATGTAAGTCAATGTAAGCCAAAGTAAGCCAAAGTAAGCATGGCCAATTTTCTAATGCAAAATGAGATGTCGTTAATATTTTGAGTTTAAACATAAATATAAGATCTCTTCAAAGCAAATGAGATTATCCGCAGAATCTATAGTTAAGAGTAAAAGCATTTATTCTTTAATTTTATTTTTAGGTCATTAATGGTTTGAGAGTCAGACAGAGAGACAAATATTCTTTGGACTCACCATTAGTTAACAGTTGTATCTCTTGGATACACAATAGCTGAAGACTCCCTCTCCTCTCAATTTGAAGTTTAAGGCATTGGAGAAGTTATTGACTCGAAAATATTCAAAATGAATTCATAAACTTTTAAATGCATAGAAGGAAAGGCTGTTCAATGAGAAAACTCTAATATATTTCCTGAGGTCTTAAAATTTTATGAAATCGTTTCAAAACGAGAGAAATTTTATTAAAAAAGAGAGGATTTCTCTATTTTCAGCCATACATCAAATGAGAAAAATTTTAATTTTCTTCAAATATTTTTTGGAGATTTTTTGCGAACGAAAATATAGAAACAGATTTGTTTTTATGTGTTTCTTGTATTACAAACATATATAAGACTCTCAGAGTGAGTAACAAATCGTAAAACAAGTTTAATGGAAATATGTTTAATAAAATATCGGACGTGTGACTGACGTGAATAGCACTTCAAGACATTGAATGTTAGATTAAATTAACGTCAAGTCATATATAATATCAAGAAAATGATTATTTCTCTCAAAATAAATCCTATGTTAGACATCAAGATTTGATTCTTAATGCGATGCGGATCTCATTATTCACTTTTATTAATGATAATGAAAAGAGTGATCTCTCCCTCCCTTCCTCCCTCTCTCTCCCCTCTCCCTCAACACAATTAATGTTCTTCACATCGATTAAAATTATATATCAATCGAGAAGTAAAATAAAAGTCGAATCCAATAGTGTTTTCCGTCGACTGATTAATGCAAAGAATGCAATATAGGAATACAGTCCTATTCCGTTCCCATTAACCAATTGACTGCCGGAAACATTGTCTTCAAATAAGAATTGCTGATATATTATCCCTCTCTGGAAAGGGGTTAGACTGTAGTGTTTCTTAATGAGAGAATACAATTAATGAAAGAATTGGGAAGAAAACATTGAATAAAACTTGTTTTAAATGAGCAAGGCACAGCTAACCAAACGCTTGAAACAATTTTAGAGCTAATCTGCTTTAATGAGTCCTTTCCAGCAATTAAAACGATTTCCTTTTCTATTAATAAACGTTGAATTTTGGGCAAAAATGATAGTCTATTCTCTCGATTCAATTCTATATTGTTTTGAATTTATGTGTTGGAAATCCTATTTTTCTGCTCTCATTCTTTCAATTGATTATTTGCTAGGATAGAGTCTATGCGCAAATAAAATGCTTTGATTTATGAATTGCTATGCATTGGAGACAAAAGCCAAGAATTCGAGGATAAAAACTGATTGACATTAAACTCCATTTCCAAGAAATGATAATTAAATCATATGTTGTTTTCTATTATATTGATTTGAGTCCTAAGAGTTTCCATTTAATTAAATTTATTTCACTTTTAATTCATGTTTTACTCAAATATATTCATAATTTGGAAATAAAATGACGACTAATTAAATAAAATGTTGAAATTAAGTCATCTTTCAAGAGATGGTTTCGGATGTCTCGCACTTTGAATATGATATGTGAGTAAACAGTATAGCGATGCTAACGATGGGCTCATCTATTTGTTGGCGATTCAGAGCACACCATATACTAATCAGGGGAATATTTTATCTTTTGATTAAATTGACAAAAAATTGCTTTGAGAGCCAGTAAAGTGCAAAAACCAAATTAGAATTCAAACTTTGAATGCATTAGACATGAATTCAATAATAATTTTGGCCTCAAAAATGTTTTCTTCGGGAATTGTGTGATGAAAGTGATGGGAGTGAAGGGGAAACCAATTATTCTGGGCTAACGAGCATATAAAACACGGTCTTCCAAATGATGCAAAGCATAGCCAACACTTAGCATTCATGTGTCGCCCAATTGGTATACAGAAACCAATTCATCACAATTGAGCCGAAAAGGCATTAAATAATTTTATTAAAACTTTTAATTTAAACAATTTTCATATTGAATGTCATTATAAATCAATTTATTTGAGAGTAGAGTGAACTCAACCCGTTTAACGGTCTAATAATAAGCAGCAAAATAATGGGTCGCAGTATCTGATAATTAATAAGCCATTGAAACTATTTTTAACATTTTAACAAAAGTCAGTCTTTTTGGGCCATTGTTTGAGCAAACGTTTGGCAAGAATTGTATAAAACACAGTAATTAGCAGAAAATGTTAATCTTTGTCGACGTTTATATTCATGTGTTATGTAATCTAAATTAGTTAACGAAATGAATTATTAGACAATTTAAAGCCACAACTGTTACTGAATTTTTCATTTTACAATAGATATCTGGTCTTCTGCCCCAATACAGAAGTGCACTGAATAGCACAGAATATTTTAAATTAATATCAAATGCACGGGTTTTGCTTGAATGATGCCTTTCCAGCCAACACTGATTTGAATAAAGGAGTGTTTGAATAACATATTCTATTAAATAAACTTTTATAACAACAACAGTGTTATAGATTATATCATCTCTTATTCATCGATATATTCAAAGTTATAACAAATACAACAAAACTCTATTGTTTTTAATGCTTTTTTTCTAATTATTGTCGATATAATAGAGTTAGAAATGATTTTATATCACAGAATGTAAGATATTATTTATGTGGCGATAAATGCGATGAATGGCAAGTGCTGTGTATGTGCTGTGGATGTGTGTCTGCTCTGTCACCAGCATCTGGTCTCAGAGCGATCTGTCTTCTAAATACTTGACTGTTAAGGCATTTAGTGACTCATCGATTTCGAATAACTGCACACATCTGAGGCCTAAATAGACTTTTTGCTCTTCGGATCATAGAATTAATGCCTGGAATACAGTCTCTGACAGAACAGAATAACGAGAGTCACTCCAAACACTTTCTCTGGTCTTCACTTAACAAAACTGGGAATGAGTTTCGGTTTTCGCATTCACTCAAAAACAATATTCCTCTCCATTCAAAGCCACGATATAAGTGATTGTTTAAAAGAGGAATGCATTTACCCATCAAAACATTAGATCCAATCATAAAATTTAGTAGACTTTCCTCGAATTGCCATAAAAATGAAAAATTCTCACAAATTTCATCAGATTTATGACTGTCTGAGGACTGGCACTCATATGGATAATGATTTTTCTCGTTTCATATTAATCACAATAATTTGTAATTAGTTTAAAATCAATACAAAAGTAGTTTTCAAATTGCAATCAAAACCACAATTCTTTGATTGATGTCTACAACAAAAGCTTTCAAACATTAATATATAGAGTCATTCAAACCCTTGACTCACAAAACTTTCGGTCAATTAATTTCAAACTCAACTGAATTGAGAAAAAATTATAAATTTAAGTCATTTATGTTGTAAATGGCTTTTGGTATGACTTACTATAACTACCTCTTTGTGTAACCATCTAATTGGGCTCAAGTATACTCTACTCCTTCATAATATACTCTATTGGATCAGCAATTTATAAAAATGTTAATAACAAGAATGAAAAGGTCAGACCTACACCAAACTCTCTCTCCTCCCTCTCCTTATTATTCTGTGCGAATTTGTTGAGCCATCTGTTGACGATAATTACAAATAAAGAGCAGAATATTCTGGAGAGTAATAAATAGTCATCAGATGTCACTCTTTGGTCAATACCTGACAAATGGGTGGGTTTTGAGTCGCATTTGGCCTTTCATTGTCTAAGCATTCCGATAGAGACCTCTATTTAAACCCAATTTTAGCCCCATTTTAATAAAACTAAAATATTTATATTATTTGAAAGGATATTAAATAACCATTTATTTGCAAAAAAACCATTTCTTTTATGGTTTAAGAAAATTTGATTAAAGTTCAAAATAATTGAGTTTTTGTTAAAAATGAGTACATTTTATTAAGATATCCGGGTTTTGAGGGAAAGACAAGGTTTAGAGCTCTACTCAATCGATCCGACATTTAATTTGAGTTTCATTTTGAGGGTTTGAGTCAAATATTAATTTATTAATAATTTTAATTCAAATAAATTGTTATAAAATAGTGTTTTAATTGTATTTATTATAATATAATTAAGAAGTTGTTTAGGTTTGTCACCAAATATGACAATTGACCGCAAAAACCGTGTTTTTATCGGAGGGATCACCGAAAACATCCGTAAGGATGAGATCGAGAAGGAGTTTAACAAATACGGGAAACTGACCTCGGTAATACTCTTTTATGAACTTGATTATTTAGTTGGAGTTCTCACTCAATTGTTGGGCACAGGTATGGGTCGCCCAAAACCCTCCCGGCTTTGCATTCGTTGAATACGAACGCGAATCAGACGCCGACGAAGCCGTCAGACAAATGAACGGTAACTCAATTCCCGGCACTTCTGCTAAACTACGTGTCGAGCACTCGAGGTCTGTCCCCAACTCATACCTATTAAAACAATTGACTCAATAAATAACTATTTAGGGGTCGATCACGTGGAGGGGGAGGTGGAAGAGGCGGCGGCGGTCGCGGCCGTGGATTTGGTGACCGCGGAGACCGCTTCGGCGGTGGTGGGGGCAGTCGTGGGAGCCGTGATGGAGGTGGATATGGTGGGGACCGCGGAGGCGGCTTTGGCGGCGGTAGTCGTGGAAGTTTCGGGGGTTCTCGGGGACCATATAGTGATAGAGGAGGCAGAGGTGATCGCAGAGGAGGCGGTCGCTTCGACTCCCGTTCTGGTGGCGGAAGTTCTCGAGGCGGTGGTCGCGAGCGCTATGGATCGGACAGTCATTACGGCGGAGGCGGCGGGGGCTCAAGTGGTGGACACGACGGATATAAGTCGTCGTCAGGTTCTTATCCGAATTACCGGAGCCGAAGCCCAATAAGTCAGGGCCGGAGGTATTCATAATTTATATCAATTTTCACTTCTATTCAAAACGATTTTGAAACCATTGAATCGATTCGCGATTCAAACGATTGAAAAGATCTGAAAACAGTTGCGTCGAATGCACTGACAATAACTCGTATTCATATCAATCACTAGTAGACAGTCCTTCGGTGCTCGCGATTACTCGCCCGCAGGCGTCAACTCTTACTCTTCCGGCGGAAACAGTTATATGCCCGGAGGCAACAGGTATTACATGTTTTGGTGATCTCACAAAACACTTCTTATGGTCTCAAATATGACCTTAACGTCAATACTAGTGTTCGCAGTCATGAAATGCGATTTCCTGAGCACTCCTTGTCTTCAATCCTTCGGCAAACAGTATTCGAGTCACTACTAAACAATCGCTTCATTTGTTTTTGTTTTCAATTGTCATTCATTTCGTTCATTATTTTCATTTAATGCATGAGTTTTCACATTAGTGTCCATTCATTTGGAGTCCAGTTATTATTAATTACATATTCTTTAATACGATTGCAATGATTACACACTTCTTCCGAAATGCTTTCCCCTTCAATACAATGATTCCATACTTTGGTCTACAAATGATTTGCTTCTCATTAAGTCATGATTTAGTGAATGATATAATTTAATGATAGAGTGGTTTGTCTTATATATATACTATTGTCTGTCAAGTGCTCAGAGAAGAACATTCATGTGCTTCGATTACAAATAATTTGGGGATTCTTTGACCAAAATATGCCAAAATTTTAATATAAAAAGTCTTCAATTGCTACAAATTGAATGATTCGCTCAAATATACCGCTAATCGACAGAATAATTCCCCAAATATTTGCCGAAAGCAATGCAACTCTTATCCATTGATGTGTCAATCGGTGAATCAAAAAGACTATAAACTGTGACCATTCGTTGTCCGCACAAACGTCTAATCAATTAACGCAATCCTTCATTAAGTACTTCAGAACCAAATAGCAGAGAGAATGAGTCACTTTTGTATTCAATGCTTTGTGTCACCCATTGATCAAAAGCCATATTATCGCCAAACTATGATTTGAATGTCGAATAACAATATTTTGTATCATTTTTACTCTCATATTCATTAGCGGATACTAAGAGTAAGACATTCAGACCTACTCGTCATCAGTCAGGCCTAAGAATAGAGCGCTTCTCTCGTTGTGTATATCGTTTACAAAATAAATCACTTCATAATTGTCTACGAATTCGTCACTCATTTAATAACCAAATAACTACTTCTGACCCGTATTTATGATGACATCATCTTCTGATAGTTTGGATAATTGAAACCAAATTGTCACTCAAATGGGTTCAACTCATGTCAACACTTCTCCTAATCCTTCAATTATTCGACCAAAACATAGATTTATATAAAATTCATTTAATATCCAAATATTGTTTCGTTAAATATCTTCAAAACCATGAAATTCACTGAAACGCCTGTAAACACGACTCAACCAATTATACAAAAATATGTCAACAAAAATGTCTTTTTTACAGCTATTTATTCGGGAAATGTTTATTTGACAACAATTTATTAAATCTATTTTTAGTTCTTTTTTTTACAGAAAATGACATCAATTGGGGCTTAAATTCAATTTTAGATATCTCTTAGCTTTACATCTATTGTCCACTCTTTGAGTCTTTCGTTAATTCGAGTTTACATTAATTCCAATAACTGTAACACAACTCATACCCTCATTATTCTGACTTTAATTAATAATAATAATCGTGAAAATCATTTATTTATTCATAATATTTAAAACTATTACCGATTTCTTCAATGTTTGATCAAAGTTAGGAATTCCTCGCGAGTCTTGGAGTCATCCCGAAAGACACCCAGCATTGCACTGGTTATTGTCTTACTCCCACTCTTCTGTACGCCTCTCGTAGTCATACACATATGTCTATCAGATTTCATTCAATTAGACTTAATTTCAACCAAATTAATAGAAGAGAAATAATTTGAGTAAAATGACGACCGAATCAAACGGATCTCTATATCCCTATAAATAATGTTAATAAACAGTAATATCCCTGAGTTTGACCCATACTTTGACCCATACTTCCGATCGTCACTTTGTATCAATTATTTGCGATGAGTTCATACGTGGCTTCGATGACAACTCCAACTCCGGCCGGGTTTATGGCTTCGGTAATACAAACCGCTATCTGTTTAGTCATTCTTTCCTGAACTGAAAAACAGTTTTATAGGAGTAGTAATTTAGGGGAAGGGTTACCCTGTAGTCTTCTGCTGAACATTTCGACAACTCTGGCCAATTTGCTCAGACCCAACACTTTTTTATTTGGGAGATATCCGATTGAAACCTAATTCCAAATCAAATTATGAATGCTTTGAGTGTTTGCTCAGAAAATAGAGTTTTAGAGAAATATTGAATATATTTTAAATTATGTTCACAAAAGAGTCACTCAAAGTATTCTTGTCGTCAATAATCTATTGAGAGGACAATAACGACAATAAGTTGAGAGTTGGGCTTATCTTCACTTCGATTCCATATGAAAGAGAACTCATTATAAAGCGACGGAAGTGCTGTCAGACCATTGCATACACTGTTATGATATGAGCGTTAAGTAAAGGCATGAAATTGATGACTGAGTGCCACATAATCTGAATCAATGCCTTCGAACAAAACCGAATAAACGACACGAAGAATAAGGGATTATTGAAACCTATATTCAAGTCGAAGGAAAGACTCATTACTTGTTGAGGACTCGACAATGACAGCAGCATATCATTAAACGTTGTCATAGAATAACTATTTCTATTTGTAGTACACAATAAAGTCCTTTCCATACATTTGAATATCTTTTTTGGGGACAAGTCATAGGAACCAACCATTGCTCCCAATTATACCCTTTTGTGTAATTAGTTTTGAATTATATTTAATTTGAATCTATAAACACATACGACTCCATAGATAGGAACCAAATGGTGTTCACATAATGAGTGCATTTCAATGTCTTTGACGATAACCATTTCGTCGTGTTCTTCATTGAATATCGCATCGTTTAACAGCTCTATAATACAGACAATATTTTAATCAAATTTATAGTATGCATCAAATTAAGACATTTTCAATGTTTGCGGTAATTTCGCCAAAACTAACGGTCAATTCAATGCTTTATGTCTGAATTGAAGCATCAGATCTACAAAACACTATTTCCTATCTGAATAAACTAGTAAGTGATAACTACACATGCAAAGCTATAGCACTTTCTGATAGCACTTTTGCAGACTAGCAGTCCATACATTTAGGATAGGGCTTAAGCAAACCGGTCCTTGCTCCGTCTATCATGTTGGGTTAAGTGCTATCAAAAGGTATGTACTGCTAGGCTGCACGTGTGACGTCAGAAAGTGCTATAACTTTGCATGTGTAGCTATCACTAACAGTGGCTTAATGCTGGTATTGGCCTATTGAGAGTTAGACTATTGTGGGGTAGTCTAACATTGTAATACCCATAGAAGCGGTCGGTGCTTCTCAAATGCCTGACCTATTGCGGAGTTTTACCTATTGCGGAATTGGCTTAAGCGGGGAAGAACTGTATTTCAATATATTTTACACAAATTAAATCGCTTAAAATAATAAGACTGTAAACTAAATTACTTTACCATGTTCACAAAACTTAATAATTATTTTATACTTTCCACATGTAACATTTGACTGGAACATCAAGATAAAATTTTATTAAACATCTCCTCTGTTGTTAATTTATTCATTTATCTATTGTATATTTATAAATTCCAGGATAGAAATCAATGTGGCAAAATTTTTAATTTTAATAAAATTAAAATTATAAATTATAAATAAATTAATAGAAATAATTTTTATTGATGACATTCATATTAAAATAATCTTGGCATTCTATTAAATATGAATTATAAATGATTAACTCACCTGTTATAAACTATAAACAAATAATGAAATTCTATTTAAATATGCTCATGTAAGTTGAATTATAAGATACAGTGGATACTCTATGGGGTCCCTCTCGATGTTGTCCTTTTCTCGATCCTATCCTCCAATTCTCAAAATCATAAGTCATTCCCATTGAACGTAATGTTAAAAATATTCGATGGGATACCTCTCTCTCTTATCCCTTACTCGTTCCTATCCCTCTAATATGAAAACCCTTGTAATAGATTTCAGTGCTATTCAGTATTCGTTCCTATCCCTCTAATATGAAAACCATTGTAATAGATTTCAGTGCTATT
>JAQIWF010000749.1:0-15895 GCA_034694965.1 Ceratozetes gracilis
GATTCAAAATAATATTTCTTTGAAAACATTTTATATTGAATTACATCGAAATATGAGATAACTTTAATTAAGTACTCATTTCCCACTCAATTAAATTCTTAAATTCAAATCTTGAAAGTACTTTAAGAAATGTCTCGGATTACATACCTTTAGAGCAATGACATAACCACCTCCGCTGTATACGTCCAATTTACCTATAATTTAAGCAAGAAGAACTTGATAAATTAATCATTCCTTCTTAAAATACATCAAGAACTTTTGTTAAATATATTTTGAGCAAGATAAATTATTCTAAATAAAATTTAGCGAAAACCCAAACAAATTAAGAATAAAATAAATGGAAAAATAACTCAAATTAGAAAATTTAATTTGTTTTCACATAATATTTATTATACGTGTGTTATAACCCAATTAGAGGTAAAATAATGGATTTGGTTTAAAATAATTGTCTTAATTTAGAGAAAACTCACCCCAAAAGGGAAGTCCATCCAATTCTGATGGCTTTCTATGATTCCATTCATCTTTTTTGCTTTTTGAAGGGTTTAGACGTCCGCTACGACTCATTGGAAGCGATTCATTGATATAAGAGATGTCCGATTCATAAGTCCAGCCAACTCTATAACTCTTACGGTCCTCATTGATAATATTAGAAAAGGCTCTGCACTGAGTGGTAATCCTCTTGAGTCGGTCCTCCACTTGACAAGTGACCGGCTTAACCCTGACCTGTCTTAGGACTCCATATCCCATCATTCTATTGACCCTATCATTTAGAAATCCTCTCAATCCTAAAGATTTATACCCGTTATACCTATCAATAGAAAATCGAATTAATGAATATTCGGAGCTCTCATATTACAGACCAGTCTCCTATCAAAAGACCCGGTATTAAAGTAGAGTTACTCCAAGACCACAAAGTTTTATCGTTAGAAATGGCCATAAAATTTTCGCCACCATTTGTTCCCTCGACGAAAGTGTTGACTAATGTTTGTTTCATTAGGAAAGCGTTTGGATCTCTATTCCCGTAACTGACAACTGTTAGGATCCATAAGAAGAAGAGATAAGAGAAGATATCTTTCAATATTGCACTCATTTTGAGCTCTTTGAGTCTTAAAAGTTTAGCCTTTTCTAATGATGTCATATTCGGTGGTCTATAAACTCGAGAGCGACTCTTGTTTCGGACAGGTGTCATGTTGTGTAGCCATTCTTCATCAGAGTGTAAATCAAAGTCCAGTTCTTCTTCGTCTTCTTCACTATCGTCGACATCATTTTCAGGAGATTTGAAAAGTGTTGATAAAATCATTGCTGTTATAAAGACTTTGACGGGTTGTGTCACCAAAATTGAGGCGAAGAACGATATAATGAGAGAAGTTATCCATTTTCTAGTCTTTTCATCGCCTTTACATTTAATTCAATTAAACAGTGTTTCAATTATCAGTCAAAATGCTCACCAAATTGTATGCCATACGCCCACAAGAAGAAAATGGAGACAAGAATGGATAGCATGCATAGCGCCCAACCAATATATCGACACCAGTGGGGAAGTGTTAGTTTCGACTTCTTTTTCTGCGATCGCTTTCCTGTTCTCTTGTTTTCATTACAAATCATTTCAAATGAATTCTTATTTTCATTTTGATTATTAACTAATGTAGTGGTGGAACCAATTTTGTTGCTTTTGACACTTCCTGTCAAAGATCTTTGACTGCTAGCACTGGACTGTCGGAAACGGATATTTTGTTTCTTCAGTGTTTCACTAATACGAGACGGCCTTAAATTTCTGAGCTTTGATTTGCGGAAAAAGAATATAATTAAGAACGTCGGCGGAAATACTATCAAATTGGAGAAGAATCCGACGCCAATCTGTTCGGGGGAGAGAGTGAATGGCCCGAAGTCAAGCCCACCAGAAGGCTTGGGAGGAACTCTCTGGTACCACATAGCATTAACTAGCATGGACAAATAAAGCAAAGCCATACAACACGATACTCTTTGAACTCTTGTAAATCGACTGCGAGGGGGTCTCATAAAGACAGAGAACCAGAGATGTCCGTCCGCTAAGTTCTTCTGAGTTGTTTGTTGAAACAAATGGGAGAACTCAGTGGCCTCTCCTAATCCCGCCACCGGTAATAAGCGGTCGACAGAACCGT
The DNA here is from genome assembly GCA_034694965.1 of Ceratozetes gracilis. Lineage (NCBI taxonomy): Eukaryota > Metazoa > Arthropoda > Arachnida > Sarcoptiformes > Ceratozetidae > Ceratozetes > Ceratozetes gracilis. Next base: position 2,142 of record JAQIWF010000749.1, read on the forward strand.
CGTCTTTCTCAACTGCTAACCATTTATTGCAAATGAATTCAAACTTTTCTCCCGTCTGGACATCTTTGACGACAATGAAGCTCAAGAACCAGGAGCGCCACTTTCCACTCCCACTATTGTCGTGCCAAATGCGACAGTAGTTAAGTCTTCCTAATTTTCGAGGTACAGCCATAACGAATGAATCGGTACCGCCTTTTCTGAATATTTTTCTGTGGGAGTCCTCAAAGTGTCGGACTTCAGTCTCGTCCTCATCTCCTGACAAAATGAAATAAACTTTGGAATCGGTTGCGGCCGCGTCTTTGTCACTCGTGAAGACCGTTATCTCATACAGATATTTAGAATTAGGTTCGTTGTCTGGAAGAGGAGTGGCACCAATTCGTGACAAGTCTTTCCTGTCCTCACTACGAGCCCAAACGAGTAGTGCCACATAAAGACATAGCGTTATAGCAATCGTCATATAAATGGTTACATTATCTGCGAAACCGGCGTTTGCGAACACATAGGAAAAATCGATTGAATTGGGCATTATGAAGAACCCAGACCCAAATGATGTCACTATTACAAGATAATTAACATGTCTTACAATAAAGTAAAATATAAGGATGCATTTTTTCAATCTAGTTTGGGAGTGACTTATTTATAACTGAATATAACTTCAATAATAAATAATTTTGAAAGGGGTTTGAAATTTTGGAGTCCTTTTGGATTTGATGTGGGATTAAAAAGACTAAAATAAAATGTTTAATACAGTGATTGCATTTGCAGTGAGTCATCATTTGGTTGGCGCTCTCAACAGAACAGCCGTCGGCTGACCATATCTTTTTGTGGTAATCATAGAAATAACAGCCAGAAGTGAATATTCTCATCGAATAATTGGTTGTGAATTCTCGTGTGATTCCAGGAATGGTGTAATTTGAAAGACCGGCCGTATAATTGGTTTGGGATGTATTCTCATTGACAATGATTTCTTCGAGCAAATAAGCCTCTGATGACTGCAAGAGTTCGCTTCTATTTACTTCAACGACTCCGGCGTAGAAAAATCCGGTCCTATTATTAATTATTTGATTGGAGAGGAATATGTCGAAAGTGTCGCTAAACTTTGATTTGATTGTTCGGAGAGGTATTAAAATGTCGAAGTAGTCATACATTGGTTTTTCTCGATGTTTAATAAATAGCAATAATTCTGAGTCAGAATTAGTCGGTCCGACCTCTATATTGACCGCAGAGTCGGCCTTCTCTACCATAAACTGATGATAAACCATCTGTTCATACCATTTGATTTTGGGCACAACATAAGTGGGTTCTGGTAGTGATTCACTTTCAGAACTATCTGAGCCCTTCCGCGGAACAATTATACTGAAACTTTTGCTCGTATTTCTCACATCTAATATATGGAGGCTTTCATTGAGAACAAGTAATTGCAATGTCTTCGTGTCAGCCGATAACAGATCAACACTATTGCCATAAGACTCGAGTATCGCCGGCCACGAAACAGCCTTTAAGTCAACGAATGATTAAGATTCAAATTATAATCAAATTTTATAACATACGAGTGTTCCGAGTGTTTCATTACCAGAGCACTCCTCGTTATTTGATAATATATCACAGACTTCAGGAAATATATATGTGGCCGATCCGTGTGCTATGGTTTGGTTAGACAGTGAGCCCTTCGCATACCTTTCATTAATAAATAAATATTGTATTAATTATAAATTTCACTCATATTTGCAGTATTAATATAGACATGAGTTAGGTGTTACCAAGGGAATATATGACCGAAGAAGACTCGTTTAAATGTGTCACTGCTATTAGCAGATAATACGACTCATTCTCACAAACTCAGAGAGAATTTTTAGCCTGATAAATTAAAAACCTAATAATAATGATGAGCTTACATAGCAATAGTTAAAGTGAGACCACTCGGTGCCACAAATTCTATAGGCTTTTCCCCGACAACAATATTCCTAAGCATTGAAAGAACTAATTTGATGGTCAGTTCAATCATTGATCGTATTTGTAGTTCCGCTGCTTTTCGTTCCGATTGAATGACAGCCTTTTCCAGCGCATCATTAATCGAGGTCTTACTGTCCAGAATATAATCTAAAATCATTTTCACAGAGTATTACTAAAATGGCAAATATTTTTAATGAAAGGAATACCTGGCTCTTCATCCTCATCAGGAACCTCCACGTTGTAGTCGAGATTCCAAGCCTTTGAGCGATCGGTTGGCAAAACAACGCCGGAAATTATTTGCTCAGTCATTCTCTGTGATAACATTAAGTTACTAGCACATTTCATAAAAGTATTAAGAATATTGCCTTACATTAACGATTCCACCCATAGTTCCGACGGCGAACTAATAGTTTTTATATCAAATTAAAGATTTATAACAAAACTCTTTGAATCTTACAGTAAGAAAATCAATGAGTTGTTGAGGACTTTCCACTTGAATATTGGTAGCCATCGATACCGTCTTATTAAGTAATTTGATAATCACTTCTTTTGCATCGTTATCGATACCATCTCCACGACCTGCCAGTGCTGTCAATGCGCTTCCAATTTGTTCGAGGCTATTCAAAGTGTCCACATTCATAATGGCTTCAACAGACTTAACCATTCTGGCTCTTGTTTTGGTAGCCTCTTCGAGCTCTTTCTCTGTCGGCTCATCACTAACTGGAGATGCAATAGTCGTAGTGGTTGTTGTGGTGGTTGTAGTCGTTGTAGTGGCCATTGGGTCAGTTCTGGGCATTTTCACATTCATTAAAGAAGAGAGGGCTTGAGTAACCATGTTCATTTGTGCCTATTCATCCATATTTGTTTAGAAATTGTATTCAGATCTATAGTGGTCTGACCTGATCTCCGGCTGCATCTGCGTTGTCCAAAGACTTGGACTGCATGAAAGTGTCGAACATCTTTCTTGTGGGCAAAAAAGTAGAAATATCTGTGATATTGACTCGTGTGAGGGCACCCTCTTTGTCTTTGATGTCAGCACCAATTGTGAAGTTACCATATGGGAGGATTAAAGTGGAGTATCTGTCCGGACCATACATGAGATATTGAACCATCCCAGTGTCCAGATTTCGAGCCCAAAAGGCGTAATATTCGATAGGTCTATCTTCCGGGTCAACCCAATCACTGCACTTCACATTAAACCTTCCCAATAAAGCCATTCCTTCATCGGGAGAGAACGAACATTCGCCTCCTTCTGGCGGTTGGTTTATATGCAGGAATATATCTGACTCTCCTTTTATTCCTTCTTCATTAGTAACCGCTATAAACAGATTGTGTGTTCAAATTAATGTTATGCATCACAAGATCAGATAAACTAAACTTCCCAATTGACCAGGATATATTTTTTTTAAAACGGAATCCTTTTTTGAACTTGGAGATTTGGGAGAAACCTATGCTTACAATTGTCTATAAGTCTGTTTTCACATAACATACAATATTAGAGTTCAAGATTAATGCCACTACAAGAGCATATTGTCTAGGTCATAGTCTGTCAAAATTCTTTGTGGGCTTAAAACTTGGGGTGTAATTTATTGCTATTTGCTGGTTTATCTTATAATTCATATTCATTTTGAATAATAATAATTTGAATAAGCAAAGGTTGTCCATGATAAATGTTTAGCTCTAGTCTGTTTTTCAGTCTGTTTGACGCCCTATGGTCTAGGTTATCTTAGTTTAAAACAAAGCTGGCCAAAGTTCAAATTTAGAGCTTGAAAAATAACATTTCTTAATCTTAAAACCTATTATTCATTGGAAACAATAATGACCTTGCATTAATTGTACAAAAGATTTTCTCATAGTTAATACTCGATAAAATATAAACTAAATATTGTATGAGCTTGATTCAGTACTCAAAGGAATCATTGGTTTAAAACAATTGGTCGACTCTTTAACACATACCCAATCGCGCGAAAAAGTCCTTGAATGTGGGGAAATACTCTCTGAAGAATTCAATGCCCAGTGCCATTTTTTGTTCATAAGCGCCAACAATATAATGACTTGCATTGGATAACAAGACTTCAGTGTTATTGTCGACGCCATAAATGGACCACTGGTACAGAAGCTCTCCCTCACAGTTTTCCCGACACTTGCCTTCGAGACCGACTCTCACAGGATTTATCTTCTGACCGATAGGGAAATGGGGATAACAGAGAGCTTGTGTCTGACACAAGACTATAATAGAAGGGGGTCTTCTCTTCATTAGTACCATTTGGAGTGCTCCCCATGAGGGGGCTCTGTCGGGGGGTATTAGTTGAACCACAACTTCATAGGTTACCCCCGGCTTTCGAAAAACAGTTGTATTCCAATTGACTTCACTTCCAGTTATATTAATTCGACCTAAAAGTTGACCAAATATTGAGACAATTCTGATGCAATCAATTATAGAACTAACCAGGTCCACGCCCGAAACAACCACCTCCATCATCATCGTCCCATTCTTCGTCAATACCTGTTCTGTCATAAACAGGATCTGAAAAATTTTGTCTTTCATCCGGTAACAGATTATTAATATATTCATCGGGTAATCGTCTGCAATACCACTTGACCTCAAAATTCTTATTGTTTTTATCGTCGGGATCTCTTGAGAACTTTCCTGGGGCGAAGCGAATTCTTTGTCCCCATCCCCTAATAACTCTTGATTGGGCCCCTTCTGCCAACAGTGCAGAGATTGGAGACCTCACTATCTTAACAAAAGTGAACGCCGAGGCAAAGAAAGGTAACAACGGGTGCGGATCAGGACTCGTCATATTAATGGAGTATTTAAATTTGTAGTGACCATCGGTCAAAAAGAATGGCGGCACATATAGGAAGCTCTTTCGATAAGAGTCCAGTGAAGACAAGTCTATTCTTTCGACAACAGTTCCATTTTCATCATCTAAACGGAATGCATCCCAAACTCTGGTGACAACAGTGGTTGCATTACAATCGACTAATGTCTTGGAGAAAAGTTGTACTGGCTTGGACTTCCAAAACTCGATTCCTCGCCTCCAATTAGTCACTCTATTCCTTATACTCACTTCCGGTGGTTTGCAATCAATTTCTGGAGACAATCAGTCATTTTATTATTTTAATAAAAACAATGGTTTGCAGCAAACCTATGACAGTGACTGTAATTTCTTTGGAAATACTGGATATCTGATTGGCGGCCGAAAACTTAAGTCTATAGTCGCGGGGCTTTTCGTATTGCTTTGATATTTCCAATCGATTGGTTATATTCGTGATTAAAGTGAACTTAATGTCACCGAATAATTGTTTGCAGATCTGATATTCACCAAAGGCTTCAATTTGTGAACCGCTCTCTCCATAGTCAACGATCAGACAAGAATTGGTTCCAATCTTTTCGAATTCGATATAAAATCTTTTAATTTCGGGTTCAATGGTATCGTTAGACATATCGTAGACTTCCATTCCTTCGATTGGTTCCAACAGATATATCGGAAGAACAAATGGTTCCGAATTTTTTTGAATGTGATTATAGCCATAAAATGTAAAGTTATAGAATCCAGGCTAATTGGGTATAAATAAGTTTATTTTGAGCAAAGGGTACTGGATTATTAATAATCATTCAAATTCATGTATAAATAATAAGTGAACAAAACCTCATTTGTCTTAAACGTTGTCATATTTTTTGTTGAGTTTCTTAAATGCTGTCCATTAAGTTGAATGACAAAGTGCTCGATATCTCCTGACTCGGTCTCAATCGTGAAATTAATTGGTCTACTAATCGGAAAGTTATCACTGTTTGGTCCGATGCCCACAACATATCCTTTGTCAGGGTTTAGATATTTTGTTTTCACTGCTAAGCCATTGATGCGACGCAAGACATCAACCTTTAAATTGATTAAAATTGACATTTGATTCAATGAAATGATTTAATACCTGAAATCTTCTGATAAGTGTGGACACAATGTTCGACATATTGACCCTAACATTATATTTTCCAGGTTTTTCATATTCATGTTGAATAATATGCTGTCCATTCCAGTCATTGTCGGGCATATTCCAGACCTCTTTCTTACCGTCTCCGAAGTGTATTATAGTCGTGGCATTTGTGGGCATTATTTTGTCCGTCGGGTACATAAAAGTGAAGTTAACGTCTCCGGGAAGTAATTGAGGAGAATTTGATACGATTTTCCAATTCTTATGCACCGGATGTTCGGCTATGAGTTGATGAAAAGTAGCCGACTCTCCCTGTAAGTTCTCTGCTTTAACCTTGATATTATAAACTCCAGGCTGAGTATACTTGTGGCTCTTCGTAAACCTCTGACTCGATTTGATAACTTTATAATACAAAGGAATTGAAAGACAAACTTTTGAGTGAAGACTTACTTGGAATCTGGTCGTTGACAACAGTGCCGTCTCCGAAATCCCACCTCACTTTGATATTCGACCCTTTATTTAATTGTATAGTTATTTCCACCTTTTGGTCAACTGCTGCGTCTGGAGGTGTGACTGTTAATCGCATCTTTGAAATAGTGCTCTGAATATTGATAGCACTCTCTCTTGTGATATCATTTTGTGTCCAATCATTCTTAACCAAGAGTTTGATATTATAGTGACCACTCTCTTCATACTCGTGAGGAACAGTTAATAATAGCGGTTCGCTAACAATCACTCGAATTAAATGTTTAAACCCTTTGATGTCTTTGAAATTATCAGAAGAAAATGTAGTGACACTATTGTCTGGCTGTTCTGATATGAAGTCTGCAGGTTCATTTGGTCTGATGAGTCTTTGAGCCAGCTGAGCACCCTCACTTCTCACAGCCAACACATCGCCAGCAATCATACGGAAAGAAGTGCCAGATTTCAAATAGAAGTGGCCCTCAGTTATAGTTAATGAAAATTTTTTCACAATATTGTAATTCATTTTCTTCTGAGGAAATTTCAAACAATTATCAGAACAGCCCTTATTCTGTACGCAGAGGGCCGACGGCTCAAAGCAGGTGATTGACTGCGTTGAACACTCCCCTCCTTCTGGACATAGTTTCCTAAGGAGCTGTTAAGAAAGATTAGTTCCAAGTTATTATAATTACTAATTAAAATTTGTCTAATTAACAATATTTAATAATGAATATGACATACAAACACTTGCATATCTCCCGGCGCAGCCCCATATCCTTCTACTGCTTGAATAGATCCAAAAGTATTCAAAGCTCTCTCTGGAAGTGGTATTATAAGCAACTCTTCTGCTTTCAAAGGGGTTCCAACCAATATTTTAGAAGTTTTATATTGTGGAACATTAACGCCCAGTGCTGTTATTGGAATATCTACAAAATAAATATGATAGGTGATTTCATTAAATGTTTTATTAAACGTTAATGAATTACCAGGAAGTGGTATAAAAGGTGCAGCCGAACCATCCCCAAAATCAGTTGATACTTGCAAACGATGTCCAGTAATGACAGTAAGATTACAATAAGCAGAATCTCCCGGTTCCACAACTTTAGGACATTTGAAGTTAACGTTTTCATTAAGCAATTGTGAGATGACTCGAATATATGTCACTTCAGACACAACGGGACGCATCAGGTGCTCGGGTTGTCGTGCAAAGACAACCACCATATAAAAGCCGGGGACAAAGTATTTATGCATTGCTTGCATGTCAGTGGTCCAATCAGTCGGGTCACTCCCATCCCCGAAGTCAACTGAGAATTCGATTTCTTCGCCGCTATTTATATTGATATCAAACCCGACCTCTTCATCCACTGATACCTCTTTGGTTTGAGATTTGATGACCAGACCTACAATTGGTTGAATAACTTTTCCCCTATAGTACCGAACATAATCATCGCTTGATTCACACAAATCATTTGAAACTTTATCTATGCTTTCAATGGCTGTCATGTCCTGTTCGTAGGCACACAGACAATGCCTTTTAAGAACCACTCCGGCGAAAGGCATCCATACTTTGGAGCAAAGATTAGCACAAAGCTCTCCATTCATCTCATGTGAGGGATCATAACCACCAGGAGATTGTCTGAAGTAATCGAAGGAAGCATATCCAAGACAATCGCCATCAGACAATGGTATGGCCACTATTATCGGGGTAATAGTGGAAAAATATACGACACAACAGAAAATAACTAAACCTATAGTTTTTCGCATCTTTTCTGAAGTTGAATCAAATGAAGACTAAAGTGACCGTCAATTGTGTGAAACTATTTTAATATAGTTTGTAATGTTTCGGTCAATAGTATACTCCATGGAAACTAATCTCTCGAATGCATTAACAAATAACAAACTTTATATAACTCTTTATTAGCTTTTAAGAGATAAATATTTTGTGTATTTTATAAATAATTGATTACATATTAAATATTAAACAATTAGAGCCCAGAATTTGCGTCAAAAACAACTCATTGAATATGAATTACTTTATTACAGAAAACAATTTAATCAAAATTATTGATAAATACAAATAATATAAACGCAATGTATTTGGTTTAATACAGTGAACACAATAAGAGAGAACACTATAGATAATTAACCCACATTTAAGTATTTTTTAAATTTTAACTAGAATCATTGTAGATGAATTCAAATTATTTAACAGATATCTTACAAGAGGAAATATTGAAGTGGCAATATTACCATTTAAATTCCAATAAGATTAAGGGCATATTATAAAATTATTTAATAACATCTCATATCATAAATTCACTATATTTTTGAATGATTTAGAAATTGTACAGAAGTTGACTCATTAGAGTATCCTATAGACCAGAGTTTCTTATATTGTGCCAATCTCAATTAAGTATACTCATAATTAGGAGTAATTATCAGTATTACTCACACTTAAGTTATTTTAATTTCAAAGAATCACATATTTATGCTAGATGTTCTATTCAATTGTTGTGTCTTACTTCTATTTAGCATGTTATGTGTGGAAAACAGGAGATAATATAAGAAACTCTGTTATAGGCTAATTTTAGTTTTGACCTTGATCGCATTCTAATTGAATAAAAAAAACTCCAATATTATATCTGGACAATTGGTTCTATTATGGGAGAAGATCTCACTGATACCGCCCTCCTTGTGAAACTTGATCACTGTTTTATCTGATGAGATAATATTAAATGGCGACACCTTATATGTTGTCAAAACTAAATGGATTTTGTCATAAATTAATTGTTTGTTAAATTGGAGTATCTATTAATCAGTGAAGAGCTAAACCGAATCATTTCAAACAAATTTGTGTCACAAATAGTCTCTCATTTGCGACACTTGAAGAGAAGACACAAATTTTACAAATCATTTACTTTGCGCTCAATTTATTACTTGTATTCTAAGAACACTTGAATTTAATGATTATCTAATCAGATAACTACTCTTTCAAACATTTAATTATTATTTTATGTTTTGACTATTGCCAGACGGGGAGGGATTTTAGTTAATTATTAGTTATTTTAGACCAATTTTCTTATTACAAGTTAAAGATTTATCAATGATCAATAAATTATCATACTACTTTTATTAAATGAAGGGAAGCCCAGTTGCTGTGGAAATGGCAAAACTTTTTAAAGCTGTGTTTTACTAATTTATAAACTTCTCAGAAATTTCTAAAATATTTTTTGGGGTTTTTAATGTTTCTTAACTTCCCAATAGACTCCACAATCTTTTTAAGCTTAATTGATTCTGCATGAAATAGTGGTAAATTATAAATTATCCTGTTTAAGTAAAGTTAGTATTAAGTAAATTATTCCTTTTGTAAATTAGGTTAAAATATAAATACTTTTTAAATTTTAGAAAGGAGCTGTTTATTTATTAAATACGCAAAATTTGGCAAATTCTAGACCCCTCTCCCCCCTTAATACGCAAAACATAGATTTTAGTAATAGTAATGGAGTCATACACTTCGTACGCTTTGGCTGGACCCCCTCCCCTCCCAGGTTGCGTACGTAATAAATGAACAGCCCCAAACTAGAAAACTAACAAAAGGGTCAAAACAAATTCTATCTCATTTTTCTTTAATTGTTTATGAATGTCGAGAGAGCTCTCTTTTTTCTGTGATTTCGCCTTATAATTTATCCTTGGATTCCAGGGAGGGGGGGGGCTAAAAAACCTTTGATATAATTTCTACAATACTTCTCTATGACGACTATAGATTGTAATGTCTTCAAATTGTTATACATTTAAATCTTAAACCTTGTTGAACTTCTAATCTTCATGATATTACAGTTTGACAGAAATATCTGACCAAGCTCAAGTATGCATTATTTAAGTGTTGTATTAATTGTATTAAAAATAAGTATGAAATTGAGTGAAAAAACGATTGAATGAGAGAAGAAATATTAAAATCTATTCTTTATAGTTGTTGTGCCACGTCTTGAAAGTGATGTTTAATTCAAACACAACTCATATGCAGCTCAACAGTTATGTCACTCTAGACTCAGGTTTTGGAAGAAGTAACTCAACTCTCGAATAGGCCCAGGGGCATTTTGCCTCTATCACCGATCAAACGAAATAAAAGTGCTTTCAATACAGCTTTTCATCCCTTGGCTCTTATTATAATTTTTGCATAAAATTCGCGATTTTATTATTATTATCAATCAATCATTAAAGCGATTGAATTATTTTCAATAAATTATTCATATTTTATGGATATTCCCCTCATTTATATTCAATTATAAGTCAATAATAAATTGAAAATTACTCAAAAGGTTCTTATAATAAGTTATTAATGATAATCATTTGGCCAAAGCATTCACAGCTCTATCTTTACAGCCCTCGACACCAATTAGAGTCAAAGAATTTCTTAAAATACAAATTAGAAATCACAAGAAATAATAGCCTAGTACAAACTATAAGATCAACACAAAAATGGTGAGTATGGAGTCCTTAGAATTCTTAGAAAAAGATTTAATTTATAAAACACTAAAAATACTGCAATTCTATATAAAAAACATTTTAGGCATTTAAAGATAACTATAGAATACCTGAAAGACTTCACTTTAGCCCTTTAGAGTTGAAGAACTCAGTATTCTCTATCCGTATCTAAATATAAGTACATTGCTATACTATCTTGTTGCAATTTTCACTATTTTGACAATGGAAATGTGAAATAAAATCAGTCACATTTTATTATTGCGTTTACCATCTGGTCGTTAAAGTGTAGGAATATAACTGAAAGCTGACAGTTTATTCTTGTTACTTCAGAATTTTGTAAAATTCCCATATAGTATATGCCATACACTTTAAATGTTAGCGTTTAAAAGGCCTTCGTTTTTAGGAAAATTCAGGGGTTTTCTCACAACACTATTTTTGTTATATTAACTTAAATTAAATGAGCCAGAATTACTATAAATTGCCTAGAATATTCACACAAAAAATCCGACAATATAAAAGGTGATTAGTTGTCCTTAGATCCCTTGGTGAACCTTGGCAAAGGTTAATTTGAAAATATACAAGATACTTGCAAATTGAGATGAACCAAATTTTTTCAATAGTTTGTTTAAATGGTAGAAACGAGTTCTGTATTTTTATAAAAATTTGACCAAAATTGCAATTATGTGCACTGATTTGTTGTCACTGTATCTGGATAAATTAGCGAGAAATTGCAAATATAATTAAGACTTAGTTGGAATAATTGGAGAGTTTGGACAGTTAACTGAGCGGTCATTTAGTATTGATTTATGATTGAATTGATTGCTTTGAATTGAGTTAATGTGAAATAAAGTCGTTTCGTGTGTTTTGATGTAATTTGTGATATGTATGGCTGGGCTGAGGTGTTCAGGTCCTTGAATTGATAGACAAATGTCAAGGCAATGAAAAAGAGGTAAGTTTATGATATTCGGCGCCTCATTGGCGATAAAGCCTGCGGTTGAAGGCATCGAATTAACGCATTTGAATAATAAATGTAAGACATTATGAGTGCTTCAGTTCCTAATAGTTTGCAGACTTGGGAACAGTTAAGCACTCATTGAATGCAATGTTTTTTATGCTGTTTTAAATCAAAATCGTTATAAACTCTCCAATTGAATGCATCGCACAGTTATAGCAATGTTTGTAATTATCATTTTGATTGTATCATTATATTGGATGTAGTGATGGCTTTGAACTCTTTACGTATGGGGTATACGTATGGCGCCCACCACTGCCTCTATTGAAATAATATTCAAAAATTATTACATCGATATACAGGTGACGCGTTTGAAGAACATTCCAGTGAAGGTCAGGTGTACGGCCTTGGATGTACCCTAACTGTTGTTGTGTAACAAATCTCTATTGGTAGATGATGTGCAATGGGTTGTCTCGCTAACCTCACCACTTGGAATTAGGTGGATTCAGCGCCGACAGACCGGCACCAGATATATGACCTCAAAGAACTTTTTCACTTCAATGTTGTGGATGTGATCTGAACTGAGTGTGAGCTTAGAATCGGTTTTGTTTACAACAAATATTTTCTTTGCCTCAAGCAATTCAAGCGCCTACTGTTTGCTATAACCAGTGCTCTTATGTAATGCCTGTGCATTACTGCACAATATCTGCAACATTATTATCCAACACTAATCCTATTAAAGTTAGAGAATTTCATTTTTCTAGAGAATGATTCCTCCGTTTTATAAATTTGAGATAAAAGTCCTGTTTTTTAATTTTCTGCTTCATATAAATCGTAGGATTGCTTCCAATCGTCTGCAAGAAATTCAGACTTTTTTCGGTTCACTTTTTCACTCAAACGAGTGAAGAATTTATCAAAAGTCTGAAGACTAGCCTGACTTAAGACCTTCTACCGGCGCCAAATAGTGCGGCCCTGGAGGAGCAATCCGGGAAACCCCCTGTTGTTTAATTTGAGTCTCAATCCTTCCAGTCATACACTTATGGAGTGCTTCAATGATTTCGCACTGATTTTGATTCGATAACATTGGACCGATCGGTGACACTCTGTTTGTCTGCATTCAAAGCTGTGATTCTGATGCTAACCAAACAAGTGTTGGACCAAAACTACAAAAAATGCTATAAATTGTGCGACAATAGTGTGAAAGTGTTCTCAACCACTCCATCCGACTCAGCATATCGTTGGGATTATGCCAATTGCTCTCATGTTTTATCAGGTCTGCCAATAAAAATAACTATATTATCTGCTTAACTAAATTTGTTGAACAGATTATATTAAATGTTCTAGTCAAATCACTACAATACACTCAACTACTCTTTTAAATTTCGATAACTTCAGATCAGCTCAAATTTTTAGGGGAAATTTTGAATTCATCACATTTTCAACTATTTAGTTGTGTTTCTCTTAATAATTATAGGAATAGTCTGAAGATATAACTAATTATCAATAGAATAGAGATCTATGAAATAGTAAAGTTATAATGAAGTGCTATATATCTAAAACAACCAGTGTCACTCCAAAATGTTAACAATTTTTCAAATCTTTCACATAGAGATAACCAGAGACCGGATCGACCGGAGATTTTTTAATGTAGATGCAGTATAACATAGGGCCACAAATAATCATCAATAAATAAAAATTAAAAAGAATTGATTAAAACAAATATAAATTGAATTTAAACTAAATTAATATTAGTTAACAAATTAGTTAGATCATTTTTAAATCTATATTTTTGAAAATATGAGTCAAAAATTATTGGTCAGCCATTTTGTTTTAAGCACTTTGTAGGCATTCAAAAGGAAGTTATTGTTTTGATTTTGTATATCTAACCAAATATTGGTTGCATTCCTATCCTCTGACTAATTAATGTAATATCTGATAGAATTGTGTAATAACTCCGCACTTCAGT
>JAQIWF010000750.1:0-15895 GCA_034694965.1 Ceratozetes gracilis
AATTTTAATTTCATCAAAGAACCTGGTCGTATATGTGAAGAAACTCAAACTATACTAGGATTGAGGAGTCAAGATAGGAGTCAATTCTCTGGTCCAAGAGCTATTCAAATCATGTTTAAAATTTAACCTACCCCTAATGGCCGTCTCGGGAGTGGCCTCCAAAGTTAGCGTTTTTGGAAAAACGACTCAATTAATGACTCATTAAATTCAAGTCTCAAAGTGTTATAACACTTCAAATCAATCAAATATTCAGTATTTGGAACTCAAAATTGATTAAAAATGGGTTTTATTTCATGATTTCAAAGTGTTTTTGACGAATAATTGCAAATAAATGGAAAAAAAATGTTCAAAATATCCAAATTTTGGGTAATTTAATAATTTTGGTTAAAATGAAGACCAATTCATTCACATCTAAGGGAAAGATTAATACTTAATATTATGTTTAAAATGAAAGATACAAAACCTTATTAGTGTAGGCATCGAGTTCTGCGTCGAGTTCTTCAGCCGTCGGCACCTTTTTCTGACTGCTTTGACAAAAGGTTTCAAAATTTAATTTCTTTTTTTTTGGTTCGAATAGAGATTCGATGAAATAAATAAAACATTTAAAGCAAATAATTTGTGTAAAAGTGGGAAATGACTACAAATTCAAACTTTTCATCACTTATTTGAAAGAAAGGGTTTATTCAAACATTTTATTAATTTCACCACAATTTTAATTTATGCCCACTTTTGTCCTCTTTGACCGCCTCTTCCTCTAACATTTCCTCGGGGGGCTCCACCACCTCCTCCTCCTCTTCCCCGTCCTCCAAAGCCTCTGGTGGTTCTGTTGCCAACATTAGGAGCTTTTCCTCGATTTCCAGCGGGAACTCCGATTCTGGAGCCAATATTACTGACTGTGGAGTCGGTTCCTACCATTAATTGTATTTTCATCGGACGTCCTATTTATGAGAATTAAGAGCTGGCATTCGGTGTCATTTGTTGGCCGGACATAAGTCCTGCGCCTAATTCTGTATGTCTTTAGTGAGAAAACATCAGAGGGTTTACCATCGAGTGGCACTCCGTTGTACTGTTTTAAAGCCTTTAAAGCGTCGGCTCTTCTTTCGAATATGACATCAGCCGTCCCTAAAGAACGACCCGAACGGTCGTAATGAATGGCCGCTTTCCGCAAATTCCCGAATTCCAAGAAGAGTTCCTGAATGTCAGCGTCTGTCACAACACAAACACTTCAGACAAAGAGCTAAACAATTGAATAATAGTGTAATACCTGTGACTCCAAACTCCAGGTTTGAGACCATAAGATGTGAATTAGTGTTACTATTATTGGCTCCAAAGGAACGGCTTTTAATGCCGGACTCGAATAAGTCGTGTTGCCATTTGTCACTCGTTTGGTTCGGCTTAAGACAAATCCATTCAATAAAGACAATCAAAAAACACTGTTTAGTACTCGACTGTAAGGAAGGGCTCGACTTCTACTTCTGAGGGTTCTTTGAGGTCCTGCGCCCCCAGCGGTTTGACCCCCAAACTGTCGACCTCCTCTTTGGGTACCGCCCCCTCTTTGGGCACCACCTCCTCGTTGTAGACCACCCCTACGGAGTCCACCGGTTTGTCCCCTCTTTCTTCCAGTACTTATTTTATCTCTTTTAATGATGTCATCCAAAGACATATCGATTTTTTCGGCCATTTTCTGAATTTGGATATAATTTGTTTAAAATTAATTAATTTATTGAGACTTTAATCAAATAAATTGATCCGAAGGTTAGTGTCGGACAAGGATTCAAATGAAGACAAATATATTGCAAACAATGGCGTTGTTTATAACGATTGTCTCCACAACCAGTTCTCACATAAATTACGTCTCTTTTAATCACTTAATCATTATTTGTATTCTTCACTCAGTTTTATGCAATTTATTGGACTTAAGAAGAATACAAATTATATAATAATTATCATATATTTACTCATTTTTAAAGTTTATATTTTGTAAAAACCGCTTAATTTTATTTAGGGTTGAAATCGATTAAAGAGTGGATGATATGGACCCGAATCGAAGTCACTTCAGTGCACCCGAAGTGTCATTTGATTGGTTTGATGTGACCAACGAGTTCTGGAGCGCCACAGAAGGTATTGATTATTGGTTTGTTGTCTGAGCTAATGATTGTGTAGAGTTGAGATGTGGTGAGCTGTTACACGACGACCTCTTCGGTCTGTTCGAAGCGATGTCTGCCATAGAGATGATGGATCCCAAAATGGACGCCGGAATGGTCTGCAATCAGACCAACAAAAAAGTGCTTAATTTTGAGCAATCGATTAAAGCGAACAAAATTAAGTTAAAGGACTTCACTCTAAGCGAAGAGTTGGGAATAATCGATGAAACCCTCTCCTCTTTGGTCACTTGGTTTGAGGGCCACTCTTTGGCTCAAACCGTTTTCATTAATCTCTATCTTCACAACCCTTCGGTCATAATCGACAAAACTATAAGAGTTTTTTGTCTCACAATTCTGAAGATAATTGATTCGATTCGAGAGTTTGTTTCCAAAGCAAATGTCTTCGAAGAAGAAGACTTTCAGCCATTAGTCTATGGCTACCATTTGGAGTATTTGAGTGATTCGAAGGCCTGTTCTCTCATTAGAGAAGTGGAGGACGAGTTGTCTAAGAAAATGAAGTCACTTCAGAGAATAGTGGATAAACCAGAAGTGGATTTCCGAGATGTCGACTGTCATCGAAACACTTCAGGACTTTATTATAGAATTAAATTTTGTCGAAATTTATTGCAAGTATTGAAGGCTTTAAAGAGAGAAACAATGAGTCAAACGAATCATAAAATTAACTCAAATGACAAACAGTTGACACAAGAGATCGACAAATATTTAAATCAATGCAAGGAATCGATTCAAGTCTGCAAACAAACCGTTGAACTTGGAGTCAAACCCGACCCGAGCTCTGCATCCGGACATAGAGCTGATTATCCGACAATTTTAGGTTTTGAGCCATTAGTCAATCAACGACTCCTTCCCCCGACTTTTCCGCGATATACCAAAATGAAGAGCCGTTCCGATGCTTTTGAATACTTGGAACTATTGTTGAGTCGGTTGAGAAAAATAAGCAAAATATATGAGTGCACATCATATGAGAGCGCACTCGCCTTCTTCAATGACTTCAGTCAAAACATCCCCTCTTCATGTGTGGTCTCCCGTTCTATACTTCAAGTGTTGTATTTACCGCAACCCTGTCTCGTATTTGGACGAACACACTTTGCACAGGTAGTGCGCGATTCGTGTAAGCAATTCATAAGACCGCCCTCTCTTCACACTAAAAGTGCGATAATTAACAACAATCCGAATGCGAAGGAATTGTTGGACACATTCTTCAACCGTTGTGTCCGACCGATGGCTGCTTTGACACAAATCTGTGGTCACAACAGAGCGCGTCAGAGGGAAAAGTTGGCACAAATTCTTGAAGACTTGATATCACTTCAAGACGAGGCAGAAAAGGTGGACAACTATTTGAATCTTTTGACACAAAAGAGTGATCCGCAGTGCAATCATTTGGGGTTTTATAGCACTTGGCTTTTGTACCATATCTTACGTGTTATGACTCAATACCTTCTCTCGGGATTCGAGTTAGAGCTCTATTCCCCCCATGAATACCACTATATATTCTGGTATTTATACGAGTTTTTGTACGCCTGGATCCTCTCAACCCTCAACAGAGCCAGTAATCTGATTATAGAACAGGAGCTCATTGCAGGTAAACTGTTGGTTGGGCTCAGCATAAGACTTATTTTCTATGAATTTCAGATCAAATTCAACAGCAATTGAAAGGGAAGAGCAAAAAATTCCGCCCAAAGAAACGAAAACAAAGGCCTCACTTCCAGGAGATACTTGTCTATCAATCCCTACAACATATGAATAACGGCTTCTTTAAAGCCATTTGTGGCTTCAGACTCGATGGTAGACTACGAGTCCCTCAATCGGCCCTCAATAGCGAACAAATTAGATACGAACACAGATTTATGCCTTTCCGAAACAGAATAGCTCCTCCACCTGTCCCTTACCATCATTTCAAAGAGAGAACAATTAGTGTATTCCAACAGACGTCTACTCAACTCTACGCGAAGGCAGCGAAAGGTTTCCATCAGACAAAGGCTTTGCTCGAAACCATTGCTGATCCCAAAGAAGAAGTATTTATTTTTACTGTCATTTCAATGACTCACTAAAAGACTGTTCTGTTCACAGGTTTGTTGGTATTTGAAAATCGCAAAAACAAATCTAATTGTAATGAATCTGTTGTCGAGCGGACGGCCCTTAGATTCTCAGGTAATCCAAGAATCACTTCTATTGAAAGTAATGCAGTTTTCTTTTGCACAGAAATACCCGGAATTTGACTTTTCCTTCAGTCCTTTCTTTCCAATTATTAAAATTTATGGAAAATAATATTTATTTGAAACCATTTTGTAATATTTAATTTGAATAAAATGAGAAATAGCTGTTATAAACATTGGATTCAATAGAAAAGAATACTCAAAGACATTGCCAGACAACTGATGGCAACGTAAGGGCTCTTCCGTTCCCCAATTCGCGCGCACTTCCAAAATATGCCCAGAAATCTATTAAAGCATTTAATTGTGAGAACAGATGACAATCAATTGATTAATCAAATAATACCCAGTCTTTCGTTTGTCGAGTATTTGAGTCAAGGATCTGATGTAAGCACAGGTGCATATCAACAGCAATACCACTGTTAATAAGCTCTGGAAGTTGAAGAGTGCCGACTATAGACATAATCATATTTTAATCATTTATTCAAAATATTAGTTATTTTACCATTTTTTGAGTCTATCGTTGAATCAAATCATATGTTTTTAAACGTCGATAAATAGACAATACTTTACACGAATCTCAGCCTCTCTTTTGTTACGATATTTGTGAACGAATTTCAATATTTTTCAATAATTATTACGAAATGTTATTATTTTGTCCAAAATGTGGAACTCGTTTGGCATTAGAAGAGAGCAGTGATTGTCATCGACTGAGTTGTCCCACCTGTCCATATGTGCACAGATTGACCCAGAGTATTGTGACGAGGAAATACCCAAAACTCAAAGAAGTGGACGAAGTTCTCAGTGATTCTGCCGTTTGGGAAAATGTGGACTCAACTGAAGAGAAGTGTCCCAAATGTGACCACAAGAGGGCCTACTTTATGCAACTTCAGACCCGATCTGCTGACGAACCGATGACCACATTCTACCGCTGTTGCAGTTGTGCTCATCGATGGAAAGACTGATCTCTTTATCCATTGACCACTTCATCGATCACTTCAAATGTCATAAACTCTGAAAAGTTGTAAAACTATTTATTTAATGGAAATAAAGTAAAGCAAAGATTTCTTACAATTTATGGTTTGATTCGGTTATCAACTCTCAAGTAGTGGTCAATAGTATTGAGTCAATGGTTTAGTTATACAACAAATGTAATGATCGCGCGATTAAAGCATTCAAAAGCGAATTATTGCAAAAACCACTCGATATTGAAAATGCGATTTCTTTTAGTGTCTATTATTTGTCTTCTTATGTCCATAATTATGGCCCAAAAGAAGGACGAATTGGGTGAAGATGTGAAACATCTGATTCAAAAGCCTAATGAAGGGACAAATATAATGAGTAAGAAGTTGTCGGCCAATAATAACTACCTAGGACTCTTCAAGCTTGAACTGGAAAACTCCACTCTCATCACACTTTGGGTTTTCAGTCTGTATCTCATTATAGCCTCGATCATCAAATTGGGGTACCATCAGAGCAATTTCCTCACCACAACAATTCCCGAATCCTGTGTCCTCATAATGATAGGAATCGGTTTCGGAACTCTTATAAAGTGATCTTTGATTCCATCTTTTCTCATATATTAAACCATTTGTTTATAAACAGAATAAATGATTTCAAAGGTGTTCCGAAGTTTACGGTCGACTTGTTTTTCTTCGGACTTATGCCACCGTTTGTCTTACACTTCAAACTATGTCCAGCTTTTGCCTCCATTTAAGTCTAAATTAATTGAATTTTATAGTAATAATGCTTCAAATGAGTGGTCAAAGGCTGAGACATTCCTATTCATCAATTTGACTAAACTTTGAAACTTTTGATTAACAGAATTATTCTTCAGTCGGCTTTCGCTTTACATAACGAATACTTTTTTGAGAATCTAATAACAATCATAATGTATGCGGTGATGGTATGTCAAACCAGACTCACCTCTCTCTCAACAGATTCACAAAATCACAATTTTAAATGTGATTGAAATTTGAATCAAAATGAGAGACTTTGAGTTCCTCTCCATTCCTATAATCCGATTGCAATTAATTTTGATTGAATTTTAGGGAACATTAATCAATGAATTTCTTATCGGTGTCTCTCTGTATATGTTTTCTCTGTTTGAGTTTAAATATATGAATTTCCCGAAGATATCACTCATAGAACTATTGATATTTTCCAACGCCATCAGTGCTGTGGATCCGGTCACTGTAAGATAATAACTAATTGCAAAGCAATCAATACTTTTTTGTCCAGGTTCTCACTATTTTCCAAGACTTGAAAGTTAATAAACCACTTTATTATCTGGTTTTTGGTGAATCTTTACTCAACGGTACTTTAAATGAGAACTTTGAGAGAAAAATAATTGAATTATCATTTTTCAGATGCTGTAGTAATAGTAGTACATAGTGTGCTTGATAATTTCGTAAAGGCGCCTATCATTACTGCTTCGGCTTTAATCAATGGATTCAATTCTTTCGTCTATATAAGTGTCGGAGGGTTTATGATTGGAGTTATCTTTGGTTTGGTTACAGCTTTCATCACATTATATACCAAACATTCTTTGGGTGAAACCTAACCTAACATTCAATCTTTAATTTTTATAATTTCTAGTCATTGAACCAATGATTATGATTGGAATGGCCTACTGTTCCTTTTTAACCGCAGATTTGCTTTCC
This sequence comes from Ceratozetes gracilis, assembly GCA_034694965.1. Lineage (NCBI taxonomy): Eukaryota > Metazoa > Arthropoda > Arachnida > Sarcoptiformes > Ceratozetidae > Ceratozetes > Ceratozetes gracilis. Next base: position 6,982 of record JAQIWF010000750.1, read on the forward strand.
TGGTCAGGCCTTATAAGTCTTATTGGATGCGGACTCGTATGACATACACATTATAATATGATTGTAATTATGTGATGCGTGTCTATGTTATCTATATTGTCTAGGTCCAATTTGAGTTCGCTTTTGACAACATCTCTGCCAAAACAAGAATAACTGTCAAATACTTTATCACAACTCTCAGGTTTTCAAAAATTATATAAAATTGAATGCAATAGTCAGGGGTGCCGAAGGGGGGGGGGGGAATTAACAAATTCCCCGAAACTAGAACTGAAATATAGTGGGTTAACAACTGTTAATTTTAGCAGGATCCTTAAAATAGTCCTTCAATTGAGCTCAAAAATTTGTGATTAAAAACTATTTGGAAGGAATTCCAAAACTACCCCCCAGTCCAAGACCTCATTATTTAAGTGAATACCTTTGGCATCCCTGGAGATAATAAGACTCTATTTTTAAACAGTTCCGTCTCTGACTTATTGATATTTTTCTTCTTGGGACAAATGTTAATAAATGATGAGCAAGATTGGAATACTGTGAGCATAAACTTCAACTTTTTTATATATTTCGTTCAATGAATGTCTTTTTCAGTCGTTTATAATTCTTACGATATTATTCTGTTTAATCTACCGATCAGTCAGTCAGTGCTCTCTCTTTCATTAATTCCTTAATAACTTTTAATAATTAACTAATTTTAGGCGTCTTTGTATTGACTTATATATCGAATAACTATTTCCATCGGACCCGACCTATCAATTTAGAGGAACAGGTATTAATGGTAAGACCAAACTATTGCTTTGATTTTCCAGAATCTTCTCAAATTTCATTTGAACTCAGGCTTATGGGGGCCTAAGAGGAGCGGTTGCTTTTGCTATGATAGCACTTCTCGAAGAAAATAAAGACATCGAAAACTTTCGATTACTCCAAACAACGACATTCGTGTTAATATTTTTTACTGTTTTTGTCCTGGTATATCTAAATTCAGTAATTTTTAAAAACTTATTAAAATTGAATGACATTAAGGGCGGCACAACTAAACCATTGCTCAATTTGTTACGTATTCAGAGAGAGGCTGTGGATAACAAAAAGCTTTGCATTATTCTCAACGATAAGGTATTATCGTTTGAACTTTCGCTATACATTTGAACTCAAATTTCGATCAAATTATTTCTCTTTAAGATCATCGATATTGTGATCAATGGTATCGAAGATTTTATAGGAAATCCTTCGTCAATGAATTATATGAAAGTAAGACTAAAATCCTTTAATTAAAAGGTCATAACTTCTAGCAATTGTCTCTTTTTCAGCATAAACTTCAGCATTCGATAAAATATCTAAAGAAGTACCTATGTAAAACTGAGAGGGATAAAATAGACCATGAGATCCCCAAATTGCTCAGCGGGTCAGATATCTATTAATAATTAATTAAACTCTTTGAATGGAGTCTCATATGATTTTGATTACAGAACCAATGTTTTTGCAAATGAAACCTCAAATGTGAAGGAGAAGACAGACTTTACTGACTTGAAAACCAGGTTTGATCAAGGTGGTTATTTCTTAAATATTTACTCTTTTCATTCAATTAGTTCACATTTCGAGGATTTCCTAAAGAAGACTGAAGGGATTGCCATCAAAATTCAGTCAAATAAAGAGGTTTATCTGAATATAGTTTCACACAAACTGAGCAAAAATGCATTCGAAATGGAAGAAGTAAACCGAAAGCATACCATTCCTAAAGAGCTCAGTTCCAAAGTGATTGCAGCCAATCAGCACTTCAAGTCATCTAATAGAAAGTTGTTTGCACTTAGAAGTGATATGAATAGCACAGAATTGATCCAAAGATTCAATAGTCCTGTTCCTCAAAATGAGGCCGAAAGTGATCAAAATGCTAACCAAAAGCCAAGTGATGACAAAATACGAAAAAGACAAACAAATCAATCTAACGATCAAAAGACTAAACCCGAGTCTAACCAAAAAAATTGATTAACTCTTAAATAATTAGTATTTTTCACAAAATTAAAAAAACTTAAAAAATTAAAATAGCTTTTATAAAACGAAATAAAAAGTTAGAGCACTTTAAACATTAAATAAAACTTCTCATTCATATACTTCACTGTAACGGATGTTCTAATTAATAGGCAGAGCGGTCAGAGTAACTGTTACTACTTTAGAGGGACACCTGTCTCACTCTGATGTGTTCCTGTGCTATGTCTACACACCTAATCAGGATCTGACAATTATTGAGGAGTCATAACAGGCAAAGCGTAGAAATAAGTGGAAATAGAGTACTACACAAGTATCACACGATCCCGGACTACTCACCCAGGCTCATTCAATAATACATTCATGAATGAATTGTCAGAAAAAATATGTGGCTCTTATTTTGTTGTACCTTTTCCAGATCAATTAATATAGAGCTAACTGTGAAACACCCTTTCCAAGAGCAACATTATATTTTCAGAACAGAATGGTAATATTTTATCTTGTTCTGTTTACTACAAAATGATTGGATCTCTGTAAGCGAAGAACATCCCAATAAATGAGCTTTCAGTTGCTATAAAAAATTGCAATGAGAATGGAGCAGGATTCCACCAGATTCACATTAAAAGGTTTTTACATAAAACCGAGGGTATAGTAGGGAAGGCCTTGTTTTGCTTCAAATGCAGAGTAATTGAAATGTTATAAAACGATCAGTTTTTGTGTGAACTGGAAAATATCGTTCATTATTCACATGAAATATTGATGTAAGCATTTGGGGACAATATTTGATCAATAAACAGGTGCTTTCTCTGCGCTGTCGGCCCTTTACTGTTCTCGAATGAAGAGAAAGTTTTGTCATTAATTATTAACTGAATGGAAGAGCTTTAAACTGAGATCTTCTCATTCGTCACTCCATTCAATAGATGTGATGACAGGAGTAAAGTGTCGCCAATAAGTGAATTATTTGCATAACTGAGAGTATGGAACAAAACGCCACTAAAGATGAAGATTCGTGCGAACAACACATTGAATATACATTTTTGACACCAGTGGCCACAATTGACGAGGAAGAGCTCCTTTTGCACCAAAGCACTTATCACTATTGTTATATAGACCCGACAGCAACCACTCCACCAACAGATGACGAAAACTTTGAAAATTGTTCGTCTAATGGCTCGACACAAGTGGAAGATAAGAAATGTGACCCATTCAGCCCTGACTGCAAGATACCTCTTCCTGGTCTCTACGGGAGCTCTAATTTTTTCGATTCCACTACTTTTATAAGACGTCGAAACGAAAGAGAGAGGGCTCGGGTTCGTAATGTCAACGATGGCTTTGAAAGACTACGACAACACTTACCTCTGAGTTCAAGTTTGAAAGACAAACGGCTGTCAAAAGTGGAAACCCTTCGCTTTGCGATCACATATATTCATCACTTGCAGTCTCTCCTCAACACTAAACCAAACTCATCCCAAAATAAGTAATTATTTCCAAAATTAGTTAAAATTTCTTTGAGATTAATTGAAAGATATTTTGTAACTCTCTTTAAAAACTTTAAGATATAAATAAAATTTGACCTATCAAGATCATATTGGATTGTATTCGAATATTTATTCTGTATAATCTTACTACATTATATACAAATCTTGCACAAAAGGAATACCTCAACTCTAGTTATTTCGCTGTTTCTCAGATCTAAAAGTGTCTAAAACTCACAAAATATTAAAACTTTGTATCTTTTGAGAAAAATGAGAGGTAAGGGTAGATATGATAAACCGTGAAATGACTAGAGTTGAGTAGGCCTTTTGTGCAAGATCAGTAATTAATATTGCAATCATTATTTAAATAGTTCCAAACCTAGTTGTATAGGGAAAGGGGGTTACTCCCATATAAGAAAATTTGATGGAAAATGCAGTGAAAAATTCTAAAAAATTTGTTTGCAGAACATATTAGTGGAATAGTAAGTAAACTAGATTATCATTAATTTAAACCAAGATTTAATGTAAAATCATATCAAAATTGAAGCATTTATGGGAAGTGAGTCTTTTATGATTAAACTTTGGGATCTAGCAAGTAAGTGACTGTCCTTTAAAATATTTTTTGGTGATTTCCGATGAGTCCCTTTCATTCTTAATATACATTATGTTGTACCCAGATATAATTACACAGGTAGAGTTAACATATAGAAAATAGTTGCGTTTTCTAATTTGCTTTTAATGGATAAATGATATGTTTATCTATATTATTGGTGAAAAAGCCTACAACCAGACCATACTTGCAATAAGTGCTTTGTTAAATGTAGTGACTAGAGTGGGTAGAATAAAAAAAGTTGTAAGATTAATATTCCCTAACTAGTAAGTTGAACAGGGTTGGGATGGGTAATAGTGTTTAAATTAAAGAGTACTGTAATTATGGTATTTGATCAAAACTGGGACAAATTGTTTTCAATTTAGAGTGAGTTTGAGATACATGTGTTCGTGACTTTTAATAAAATGTTCGTGCAAGCTATACCTGTGCTCTAAACTCAGAAAAACCTTTACCACAAATCAAGTCATAAAGAGGCTTGGCCACACTAAAAGTGGGCTTGAAGTTTTGTCGAGTAAATTTGCGGAAAGCATTATAAAAATCTTTGAGTGAAACTCTATAAAACAAGTTTTAAGCTGGTAAATGACAGAGACATTCTGAAATGGGAACAATTCTTTGCTCATAATCCAAACATCAAAAGAGTCCACTAAATTAAATTTCACTCAAATTGCAAATACAAAAGTAATTTATGTCTTCGTAAAATAGAATTTAGTGGACTCTATTGATGCTTGGATTACGAAATTAAACTCTGTAAAGAGTAAATTAATGAATTGGATTATTTTTAGTTCAGATGAGTCTTGTAAAAAATGAAAAGATAGATAGTTGTCAATTTGAAATGATGTGAAATCTACTAGATTTCAAACTTTCACAATATCAAGTCCACTACAACTTGTTAGTAATAGATTTTTAGATTTTTAATGATTATGCAGTTGATTAGAGAGACTACCTCTTACTAAAAAAAAGCAAGTATTCAGCATGGAAAAATCAAGGACTTTTTCAGGACATATTTTTAACTTCTCATAAATTCGGTTTAATTTATAATTTTATTTAATTTTAACCTCTAAAATCGTTTCTAAAATTGTTTTACATTTATTTAAAATGGTTTCTCTATAAAAATAATTTTAATTTATTTAAATATTAAAAAGTTTTAGCAAATAGTCTAATAGACTATTATTAATAGTTTTGCAAAATTTGAAATAAATCTCTCAATTATATTAATTATTTAAAATCAATGGCTGCTTCACATCCTTGTTAGACATCACTCCAGGATTTTGATCTTTTACCACAAATCAATCAGAAAGACAATCTTCGCCAAACTAAGGGACGGGTGGTCACCCTAGCTATGATTTCACCCATTCAAGCACCTCCTTTAACTTTACTAGTTACTACTTTATTAATATTATATGTTTTTGTTCTACTTATAATCCACTCTTTTAATTAACCTTATTAAAAATTCAATTCGATGGTCAAAGTCAAGCACAAAACCCCTAGATTCGATAGTTTGACAAGATAGCAGCCCAAAAACCAGCAATGCGCGGCAGACATTTTTGGACATTTTGCTAACTTGTTTATTTAACTGAATTTAAACTATTTTAATATGTTAATTTTAATAATTTGAGCTAAATTAAAACGAATTTCTGCTTTACCTATATTTAAAGACAAGATGGCGTCCTTTTTGGCACCCACTCATAGGGCTTCGGACATTCGGCAATCCTTATCGAAAGTGTCCAAACATTGATTTACTAGTTGAATTTGCTTTAGAACATGGATGGCAACAATAGGGGGGGGGGGGGGTAGTAAATGTCCAAAAATTTTCCCCACAAACCTATATATCCATAGACGTTATGTTAAATTTTCGCCGCGAGACAGGAGGAAATATTCAAAATTTTCGATGACAGGGGGAATTTTTGCTATTCTCCCACTCTTTAAAATAATCCCTATTTACCCACTTGACCTCATACAAGGATGTGAAGCTCGATATCTGATAGGGTAGAGAGAGGGGTATTTGATGGAAACATGAACAAAACTACAGTATATGTCTTCAATAATTACTCTAAATTTTTCTCCTCTATAATACCAGTTACAGGGGTTTTGTTGGTTGTACACCTTGATCATCCCTAACCATAGATTGACCAGAGCACATAATAAAGACAAGGGTAACTCATTAACTATCAAAGAATTTGAGTAAAGGTCAAATCAATTATCAATTTGTTGGTAAAACTGATGTAATTAGAAGTCATTTATTAAATAAAAGTAAATATTATTTAAATTATAGTCAGAATTCTGTTAAAATTAGTTAACAATAATTGGAAACAATTCTACAAAAAGTGTTTTAACCGAAACTAATGGGAAAACAGAAGTAAATAATTCGTGAAATGAGTTAATATATAAAGATTTGAACGAATATATAAATGAAGACAAAAATCCCTAAATGTTGTAAAATTGAGAAAACAATTGAAATATTATTAAAGCTTTTGTTGGAAGCGTTGTTCCGATGGCTACGAAAGATAATAACGAATCGGAAGAGTTGAGTGACAATAAAGGGTAGAATGAAATTCAATCTGAAGAGAGAGCCAACCGTTGCGACCAACAAAAGAAGACTAATTACTGATAGCTTTGACTGATTGTGACATAAGATCCAAACCAAATGCGATGTCAAAGAAGTGGTATTGTTTTGATGTGATTGTTGTAAAGTCTTGTAATCGATTGGAGTGGAAATCAGTGATACTTTTCGAGGAAATGTCCGGTCGATTGTCTCCATAGTCTCCGATTCAAATGAGTGTCCATTAAAGCGATGTCTTAACTCGTTATCTGAGTTGTCGTCTCTTTGGGTCACTCTTTGGCCACAATTCACCACTTTTTCAGTCACAGAGAAGTCAGTCTTATCTTCGATGAGTCTATTGATTGCCTCCATTTTGTCGTTTATGTCATTATTCTTGTCATTAATGGACAAAATCTTCTTAATTCTGTTATCGCTGTCAGACATAATCTTCTGGCGTCTGATTCGAGCCCTTCTTTGGGCCGAATTCTCGACAATATTGTCACTCATTTCAGACATATTACTAAATCAATGTTTGGTTCAATCGATTCAATAAATACTTAAAAGTCATTCAAATATAAGGAAATGAAGACTAAAATTATAATCATTTGATTTAATATTTTGATTGAACCCAACTCTCAAACAAATTACGCTTTCATTCAATTCACTCCCCTTTACATCATTTAAATTATATGACCAACTATTTGACCACAATTTGATGAGTGGTTGAGCATGGTTCAATTATATATTTCATTAATTTGCTCAGTCTTTTCAATTATACTCTTGATTTACAATTGTGAGTACAATTGGGTTATAGTTTTATTATAGTTTTATTATATCCTTACTTAAGACTTAATCATAATTACATTAAATATATTTCAAACTTATTCTAATCAATGGACAGTCATTTGGTAGTCGTTGTATTGGTTGAATAGGTGTCCACTTTGGACAACCTCTTAAGGGCTGCAATGCATGCAATTAAGACATTTTGATTGAAATTTCTTTGTTCGGGTTCTTTACATAATTGGATAAGTCTTTGGATTACATTTAATCTGAAGAATACTTGGGCTGCACTCTGATTAGCTGCCAATCTTGCGATGGCCACCGACACCTTCTGTTGAATTCGCTCTAAGGCTGATAGTTGTGGCACTTCCTTAAAATCTTGGGCTTTTAATTGTAGGCAATTTAGAATAAAGACCAGTCCTCCACTTCGAACCACTTCGAGGGGATATTTTCGGCCAATATTTGCCACAACTGTTATGATTTGATCTCTTATGAAGATGTTATCCAAACAATCATTAAAAGCATTTATCATCACATTTAAGGTGTCGTTCCCTATGAGGGACTCGTTATCGATAAACGATATGTTAGCCAAAGAAGAACAGCTCAACAAAATTATTTTCTCATTATTAGTATTTTTGATAATTTGAGTCAAACATTCTGTGAAATCGTTGACCAGAACTCTCCTCCAATGATCTGATTCAAGAGAATCGTTGGTCTCAATCAAAGAGGGACTCAACTCAACCATTAGTTCTACCACTTCTTCTATAACCAAATCTGTTGGTTCCTCGGCAATGGTTGCGCTCAGAAACTGATTGTATATACATTTGTGGAGCACTTCATTCACCGCCTCTTTGTTGTTTGCGCACAGAATTGTGAGGACTCTTAAAGCTATGGCTTTGATTTGTTGCCGTTCTGTCATTGAATCCGACCGATAATTAGTTATAATTTGGAGTAAAGGCTCAATAATTTGGTGAAATTCAACGAATAGTCGACATATATATCCATCATTTTGAGCCAAAGAACAGATAGAAAGTAATGACCACTTAACAGATATCATACCTTTCCTTTTGTTAAGTGCTCTTACAATCACCTAGATCAATCAATCAAATGATTAAATTATAATAAATGAAAGATCGATAAAACTAAAATTTAGTCTCAAAAGAAGATTTAGTCAAGTGCACATATTGCTAATTTATGCATGTCAATTTTGCTTTTCAAGAAAATAATATCTTGTTAATATGCACAATTATAATTAGCTAAATCAGCAAGGCACTAATTGGTAGTTAGATTTAGAGAATTAAAATTTAATCCTTGATAGTATCATGATATAAGCACATGATATAATAAATATCTGTGAGAGAGCAAGGTGAATGCCAATTATAAGATTCTTTGACAAATCTTAAAATTCTTTGTCTTCAGTGGAAGACATAAAATCTCTATCGAATTGGAATTCTTAGTAATGCATTTGAAATTAATTTCATTGCTTTCTCTGACTTTTACCTCAAACTGTTCGGTATAATTAAGTTTATTTCA
>JAQIWF010000751.1:0-15887 GCA_034694965.1 Ceratozetes gracilis
TTTATTGATTACAATATTTTAATTTTGTTTTTATAAATAATTAAAGCATTAAAAGTCTTTTGAGTTTATCTTAAATTAATTATTTTTCATAGATTTTGACTCAGGATAGCAATCATTTTACCGGCTCTAATCTGTGGGTTCTGTAAGTTTGTCCTCTTTTGTCAATTGATTTGCACCAAAGAGAAGGAATTTTTCTACTTTTCTATCTATTAAAGGTTTACACAATTACTTGATTTTTATTAAAATTCCACTAATTATTAGAATATAATATAAGTATAATCTGAGGCTATAATTGACACAATAATTATCTACTGATATGACACTAGTATTACAGTTAAGATCTAATGAGTCATATTCTCGACAACTTTTTAACATATTTTACAGAGAAGTGAATATTAAGTTATTGAATAAAAATCAAAACTGTGGTCAAACTTCTAGTTATGATTGACGTGATTTAGCGTCAATTTATTACGAAGATTGCCCACAATAGACCTGATGACCCAATAATTATATTTCTCGGCTTAAACTTCATTAAAAACTTGTCGAACAACTTATTTCATAGAAATCTAATATTTTAAAGCGAATAAGTAATTCACTGAATTGTGTGATATTTTTACTTTCACCACAACTTTGTCCTCCAAAGCCTCACAATCACCACAACATTACTTTCAGTGTTTTGTTTCATTCTTTAATTATATCTCAAAATTGTTTTACAAATTGTTATGTCATTTGACTGCAGTTTTCCGTTTACTTCAATCGTTGTTTTGTTGTTTGTGTCGTTCGCCCAATACTTCTCGTCTGAAAGTGAGTAAAAAACTGTTTTTCTCCAAATACTGATTGAGTCACTCCAACTCATATTCACTTCCTTTATTTGAGCAAATAACTAGTTGAAAAACATTGTCACTAGGTTTACAAATTAAAGACATTATAAATAATCAGAGGTAACCAAAAGAAATCAGTCTATTCTTTAAATTCAATTATCTTAAAATTGTAGTTAAAATTTATCTAAATTCTTTTAATGTGCTAACATTTCTGCCAAGATTACCAATTTTAAAGTTTTCAATGTAAATTTAAATAATCAGCAAGGTGTTAAAATACGTTTTCACAACTTATCTAAAGATGATTTCGTGTTTTTGAAATTTAGTTAATTAGAAGGAGACTAAAAATATAAATACATAAATCAATAGACCTTGGATTGTAACTTATGTGACAAACTCTTTCTATGATTAGATTTCCCGAATAATTTAACTGATTCCTTTGAATTTGTTCATCCACATTTAGCGGAAGTAAACTATTAATACGAGCAAAACAATAAACAAAAAGCATGTTTAACTCTTCAAGCAAGGATGACTAACCCCTTTCAGTATCCCTGCTCAAAAAAGAATTGCTAATATGACATAAATAGATAGTATTTGGAGTTTATCTTCCTTTAATCAAGAATGAAAGTATAAATCTATATAATCTATATAAATAATATTAACCACCATAAAATTAATTTTATTGTCATATTAGCGATTCTTTAATGAACAGGGTAACCTATAATGACCTATAATAATTAATATTAATTAGTTTATGATAACAAGGTATTTATTAATCAAGAAAATCACAAAGATGGAAACACTACAATTTAGTGAATAGAAAATATTATGATTTAATTGTAAATAAAATTTCTTAATTAACAGACATTTGAAAAAATTATCATTTGATCTAACATTTGAAAGAAGTGGGAAATCCTTAATTAACACGACTTAAGACCTAAATTGTATTAATCTTCAAAGTAGTGAACAGTCATTGACTTTATTTGTATTTCAAATGAATAACTCTTCGCATAAAGAGAACGACTATAAGAATAAATCAATTTTCGCTCTAATTATCTCTGAGTCCACACAAACATGCAATCGATGTCTCATTCCGTTAAGGATTTAATTAATTTAATTTCTCATTAAAAGACACACAAAAAGACTTATTTTGCAAATGCATGGAATATTGGGAGTGTTTCTCGAGTGGGGGTCAACTCTTCTCTTATTGTTCGTATAGTAATGAAGGTATTGTTAATTTATAAATTGTTTTAATTGATACCCAATTAAATCATAAATATTTAACAGTTTGCTGTATGACTAATGAGTCCATCAGTTATGAGAAGTCTTTAAATATATTTGAGGGAAAGTCAGCCGTTTGTGGCAAAAAAGAATTCGACTCAGGAATTGAAGAATATGCGGAACCAGGAGAATGGTCTTGGCATGTATGGCACTTCCCTTCCTTTAAACCATTTAATTATTAATTATATCGATAAGACATTTATTTTAATGTTTGAAAATTGTTAAAATTTAATTAATTTTGATTTAAGACTGCGATTATGATCGCCGCTCAAGATTTGTATGTTTGTGGCGGTTCTCTCATCGATGAAAATTGGGTTTTGACAGCCGCTCATTGTGTCCATAATATGTATGTCAAACACTTTTTCAATTAGTAATTAACTTTTTATAACTCAAATAATGTGGTAAAGAGAGGCTCAAGACTTGAAAGTGAGAATCGGTGAATACGATGTCTTAAACTCGAATGAACCCGAAAAACATCAGGAAATAGGGGTCACAAAATTGTTTATTCACTCAGACGTAAGAAATACTTAATTTGTATCTCATTTGTAGAACTTATTTATAAATTTACTGAAATTAAGGATATTTTTAATTTCAGTTCAATTCAAACAGTTTGGTGAACGACATATCTCTCATTTTGCTCAACGATTCCGTGAAAAAGAGCCCAAATGTTAACATCGTTTGTCTCCCAAATAAACAAATCTTTACCGAACAAAAACTTCTCGATTCAAAGTGTTTTATTACGGGTTGGGGTAAATCTAGAGAGGGTGAGCTCTATCACATTCATAAATATTAATAATGAACTTATAGTAAATCAGAATTTTGTGAAGATTAGGCTAGATAATAAAGATGTTGACCCATTATGAATTACATATTCATAATGTCCATGCTTGAATTGAGGTTCTGATCTGGCTCATTTGAATATTAAGTTAAAATAAAAAACGACAGGAAAATTAAGATAAAAAGTAATCGGATGTACTAGAATCAATGGTGCCAAATGATCAGAATTCTTGGCAATTTTAAAATTCTTCTAAATATTGTGGACCATCTCTACCAGAGATAGAGTTTGACGTATGCTTACTAACTTTTAAAGAGTAGTAATTAAATAAAAGGTTGATTTTTATTATTTTGATAACTAGTTGGTAGTAAATAGAACATGCTAATTTATAATTAAAATAGCCATCGATTATCTTTTGATCGAACGATTATCTAACGATTGATTTAATAAAAAAGAAAAAAAATTAAACGATTTTTGCTTTAATTAAATTCTGTTGGTATTAAAATAGGGGGTGAATACTCTTCAGTGCTCAAAGAGGTGAACGTTCCCCTTTGGAATCATAGCGAATGCCAGGAATCACTCCGAACTCATTTCGGTTCTGATTATAATTTATCGAAGACTGCTATTTGTGGCGGAGATGTGGAACACGACGCCTGGTATTCAATAATTGACTACATTTTCACTTTTATTTAATAACTAAATATCTTAAAGTGACGGCGACGGGGGTGGAGGGCTCTTCTGTCAATACAATCAGTTATGGCATCAAATCGGAATAATAAGCTTTGGTATTGGATGTGGTCGACCCAATAGCCCTGGAGTTTATACAAATGTAATGTCTTATTTAAATTGGATTCAAGAAATAACTTCGAGGGCATCCAATTTTACTTCTGAGCCCAACATTTAATGCAAGTCAGAAAATTTTAAATTCTGTTAAAACACTTAAAACATAACTTAATTCTAACAATAATTAAACACTTTATAAATGACTGAAAATTTAATTGTTTTAAAATTTATTCAAAGTATTGTGTTTTTAAGGATTAATATTGATTTGAGAAGTTTTGAGTATTGATTCAATTACTGCATATGTGATGGACAACAAAAGTCAAATCAGAATCATATTCACAATAATTATCAGTAATTAATAATTACTAATTATTGTGATTTTGGCCAATAATTTTCAACCGGGTTCATTGTATGCTGAGAAATCCACGAGAGAAAATTTGAAACTTTGACATAAACTCCAGGTATTCCAGGTTTTCCGCAATCAATGCCCCATCTATTTGGTATTGGATAAGAAATTTGAGATAACAAAATGATTTGACATAATTCCCAAAATAATCAGTTTTGGACATCAAGTCAAAGAACTTACGCCACAATTCCCGCCAAAGAATAAGTTCCATCTTTTCGATAACAGACCTCAATTACATTTATTTCCATTAGAATTATATAGATTACAATTAAACTTGTAACTTACAAGGGGCCCGCCACCATCTCCTTTGCAACTGTCGATACCTTGTTCACCCCCGGCACAAATGAAGCTTTTATGTAATCTTTAAAATATATTAATTAAGTCAATCAAATTAGTTATCAAATCGGATATAATTTATTGTTTAAAGTTTGATATTTTTTACCTGAAACGGGGCCCAAGTCTTGTTGATTGTAAGGCCTTCTGGCAGTCGTAGTGATTCTGCATGGTAACTCTTACTTCTTTCAAGATATTGGAATAACTTCCACCTCCTGTTAAACGATATAATCATTGAAATAAGAGGTCAAATGATGGCTTAAGATATAGCAAAGAATTCGTTGTAAGTGTCATACGATAAGCATTTTTTCCCCATCCAGTGGTCACGCATTCAATTCCGTCAAAATTCTCCTTTGGGTTCGGGAGACAAATGCTGTCGATATGAGGCTTGAACTCCACTTTTCGGTCGAGTTTAAGCAAAGCGACGTCATTCCAAAGACTACCCTCTCTGAATGATGGGTGGATTGTTATGGACACCACTTTATAATCTTCATGGGGTAGAAATTCATTTGTGGTTTGTGTGTCCCACTCTCCCAATCGAACCAATAATTCGTATTCATTGCTATTTTGTTAAAATTCATATCACTTTTAAATAATATATAAAAATCATTAAAAATCTCACGAAAAAGATTTGACGCAATGGGCGACTGTTAGAATATGTTCATGATCAATCAACACCCCTCCACATTGGAACAAGTTAGCTCCTTTCTCAACTTTTAGAACAGCAGCCTTTCACCAATTAAAATTAATATAATTTGACTGAACAAATAGAGACTAACCTGCCAGGGCCATTCTCCAAAGTCTGACTCTGAAACACCTTTGGGGGCGAGAATTCTCTTATTGATTCCGTTGGGATTCCTTATTCCGCACTTATGTATGTAAGGCTTTTGAGTGGAGGCCTCGGGTTCAGTACAACACACATGAAATGTACCACAAAAAGGAGGCTTGAAGTTAGACTCCTTCACAATCAATATTAAGAATCAAATTCATAGCATTTAATAATTTTGTAATCAATATACTAATGGAATCTCTTTTTCCGATGGCTTTATCTTTCGCGGATCAATAATACCAGAGCCGTCAGTATTGATATTTCCGTCGGCGCACTGATAGTAGGGAACACATAAGCATCCATTCGCGCCCTTAAAGTATATTTTATTAAAAAACGGAAACAACCGATTAAATGAAACTTACAATACTTTCATCAGGATAAACTTTCTTCTCTTCACCTTCTTTTGAACTATCGATCTGACCATCATTTTGAGGCTCTACTGAATCTTTATTATCATAAGAACCTTCAGAATCGACAACTGGGGGTACATTAGGTGGAACACCAGCGTCTGAGTACTTCTTATTTGGCCTTAAATCAACGCTGGGATAAGGTTCCAAAATAGTCGGATCCTTATTAGAACGACCTCTTAAATTACGCGACTGTTTTTGTGTCACAACTATATCTGAAAGTGAATTGAGAATCAATAGAAGAAGAACAGCACTAAACCTATCACTCATTTTGAAAGCCTTTTGTCACTATTTTTCAATGATAAAAGTTTTTTGAATAGAAGTGGAATAACGTGTAATCAAAGACAAAGACAATTATATGCTGTGCGTTGAAAATCATTATTATATTTAGTTTATATTTCAATCCAATTCAAGGTTTCTTTCTATGAATTCCGTAAACGACAGAAACAAACACTTCATTAAACAGTGGGAAAAATGGTAATAATTTAATATTAATATGAATTACTCGACAATCATATGACGTCAGGCTTTTCATTAGGACTAATCCAATATCTCTAACCTCTCATCAAATAGTCTTTTAATAGAATTTGTTTAAAGAAAATTCAAGTTTTCTATCGATGATTAGTCGGCCATAAAATTGAATCGAAATATATTTCGACACAAAAGCAATGATTGGCATTCAGTCAAATCAATGATTGGTCGTAAATATTCTAATCTCGCTATAAATTAATGTAATAACACTTGAAATCCGGAATTTCCAAGAGTTTTGAATAAAGAATGGGAGATATCGTCATTTCTTCCAAGAAATTATTTGATTTGATACCTTGATATCTGAATAGTTTTCTGCACGCTAAATCAGTAACTATTAATTAATTTAAACAACAACCAGGATCAAGCTCTTCCCTAGAATGAAAAATTATATTTTACTAATTTGGGGAAAAATTGTTTGAATAAATATTTATACTTTTTTCGGTAAAATAATTTAGTATTAAAATAATTACAAATCATTCAAATTATTAATAACAGATATATTCAATTCAGTGTAGAAAAAACTTTTAAATTTAGAGATTGGAGTTTAAAAAAAGTGATAAAAACAAATATTTTCATTAAATTCAGTCATAAAGTTATAAATCATTTCTTTGGGGAACTGATACCACTCTTTTTAGGGCCGGCTTTTTTGCTCTGCACTTTCAATGATGATTTTGTTTTGCTGCCGATGTTTGCTTGCATTTGCTTTTGAGGATTGACGCCAACATTTGATCCGCTATTAACTGACATTTTAGACAAACCCCCGTAAATGACTTAAATTGAAGAATTTATTAAAGAAAATGAAATCAATACAAAAGCTAATACCATGTTCAGAGAGTTGTGACTCTGTTACGGAAGTTGCCGAAGTAGACTCACTTCCTATTAATGAAGTTTGGATTAAGTCTTTGAATATTAATCACTATTTTAAACCTGTTTGAGAGATACCACTGAATATCACTTTCTTTGGCTTTCGTTTTCTGAGACAAAACCAAATCAAACCAATGACTATAGCGATGGCCACAATCCCCACAATTATGCCTACAATAATTAGAATTGTGACCCTATCCATGCCATTACTCTTAGCTGTTGTCAATGGATCCATTGTTGTTTCTATCAATGAATCTTCTGTGGTATTTGAGCACAAAGAGTTGTTAAATAAGTCTATGAAATCATAAGGGGTTTTGCACTAAAAATGAATCAAATGAGTGATTGATTGAACCAAATTAGAAGACCTCACATGACTGTCCGTTTGAGTATTATTCTCGAGTGTAATACAATATTTGTTTAATCCATTGTAATTAAAGAGTATAAAATGGAAGTCTTGTCCACTAATGATACCTTTTATCAAAGCTGGTTCGATATCATTGACAAAAGGAGGCACTGAAAGAGATGTATCCGCGACTTGAGATCGATTGATCAAGTTATAAAACGACTTCATTGGAACATCAGTCTTTTCCACAGACCCAGCTTTAGATTCCCAAATAAAGACAAGCACTCCATGTGTTCTATTATTCCATTGCGACCACGGCTTGAATATTATAGTTTTATCTTCAAATTGCTTGTCTTTGATGTGAGTGATGTTAGTCTTATGATCGCATTTAATGGTTGCCTGAAATTCAATTATTTGAGTGTCAGATATTTAAATTGTGAGGAAGGCATACATTGGGATAGACTCTACAGTTGTCATAAGTGTCACCCCTTTTGTGCGTTTCATTTGCGGGGATATCTATTCGATACCCGATTCTTTGTTTGAAATCAGTTTCTGTCCTATTCCTCATTGAAGTCCAAACCATATTTGGTTGAGTCGGGTCTCCCTTAAAAGTGAAGCGCCACTCCTTTCCTGTATTATTATTGTACATCCAATCCTCGGATCCATTCTCATTATAGAGTGTATAGATTCCGAGTCTGTCATCCTTTCTGATGTGGTTATTGTACATCTGTTGACACCAATCCTCACATTCAGTTGAGGTCAAACTCAAGAGTATTAACAAAATCCAAATCATATTTCAATCGATTGAATGGTTTCTTTAGTAATCTTAAGATTAGAGAATAGGATTTGTATGAATTCGTGTTATACAACTCGGGCTTAATTTTGATTCTTATAAAAAATCCTAGAGCTTTCATATAACGGTTTCTGTTAACAATTAGAACCAAGATCCAACCCTTGCTCAAAATAGTTTTAACATGCTAATGCGTGACAACAATTTATATGTAAAAATAAGATTTATACGTGTATTATATTTACACCATTTTAGCACAATAACAAAAATTCAATTGAATAAAAATCTATTTAAATAGTCTACACTAAAACATTAGTAGTTATTTATCAAGTTAAGATAGTTTTTAAAAAAATTTTCAATAAATGCTAATGGTTTTAAAAATAGCCCTAATATTTATTCACGTATCTAATAGTAAACTTATGCTTTTTTATTGAAAAAATTTAGAAAAACTTTTGAGAAGAAAGATAATATAGAAAGACTTCTGTAAAGACTCTTGGTGCTATTGGTGCTATTGATACTTTGTGGCTGTGGTCTCATTATTGATCCCCTTTTCACAGTACGTCTTATATGAGTGTTTCGTTTGTATTGTTTGTGAGTTTAGGTTAAGTCAACACTCAATCAATTTATTCGTCATTTTATATAAATTTAGTCCAAATTGTCGTTAAATGCAATCATTTGTCTCTCAATTGACTAATAGTTTTGTCACACATTTGACTGTCCTTTGAATATATGTTGGTTTGAATGAGTGATTCACTCATAAAACTGAGTCTTATTTTGATTTGTACTCAAAATTAATGACATCTATAATGAAGTGAATCTAATTTCTCTTCAATTGATCCAAACTTACATCCAATCGATGGATAACTCCTATGGGAATGGTGTCAATGATTCCAATCCAAGTGACAGTTCATATGACCCGTCGGCACATTGTCTGTCAATGATGGCCACTAAAAGCTATGACTATGTCCTCAAATTCTTATTAGTCGGGGACTCAGATGTAGGGAAAGATGAGATTCTAAACAACTTAGACGAAGACCACTCCTCAGATGAACCATCCTTTGGTCGCAGTCCAGGAGTGGGCTATAAGACCACAAATATTCTTTTGGACGGCAGAAGAGTTAGGCTTCAGGTATGGGACGCATCGGGTCAGGGAAGGTTTGAAACTATCTTCAGATCATACTCGAGAGGAGCACAGGGAGTGATCTTAGTCTATGACATCACCAATCGGTGGTCATTCAATGGTCTCGATCGGTGGCTCCACCAGATTGAAGAGGTATTCCATCACTTATCATAAGACAGGCTTTAATGCATGCATTTGTCAGCACATCCCTGGAGTGCCCAAAATATTAGTGGGAAATAGACTTCATTTGGCGTTTAGACGACAAGTGAGTCAATACACGGCTGAGACGTACGCCAACAAACATAATATGACTGTCTTTGAAGTGAGTCCTCTCTGCAAATTCAATATAAGGGAGTCGTGCGCTGAGGTATTCCTCTTTTGTTGGTTCCAATATTTGATAGTTTGTTATACAGTTGTCACGAATGGCTTTACAGCGGAACGGAATGGAAAACATTATGCGAATGAATACCGGTTTGTCTTTCATTGTCTTTGAACTGAAATGAAACTAACATTTATTGTTGTCATCAGTTCTATCTCTACAAGAGTTGTGTTGTCGAGCGATCGTCGCGCGAACCACAGTCTACAGCATAGAACGCCTCCCTCTCCCAAAAACACTTAAATCATGTCTCATATCATTCTCATCGCTGCCGAACTACACCATGTCTTGGAGGCCTTCCCGACATCAGTATAGGTCACCCAAAGAGAAGAAGACGATCGCAAAGAAAGCCAAAGCACTCTTTTCTTGTGATAACTTATCGAAAGCTCTGTCCTCAACGTCCAGCTCTCACAACACCACTACCACTCAAAACCACTCTTCAAATAGTGGACACCGAAGTCATAATAATAATCATCAAAACCGGTTCTGTACGGTCTCCTAGTCTACAAAATGGACACAAAATCAGCTCATTTTTCAAACACTTAATCACAAAGTATTTCTCATTTCATACAAAAAATAATTTTATAATAAACAGTATTTTAAGCCAAAAATGATTTTTAATTAATCTATGAATCGATACATATATTAGACGTTAACAACGAAACGAACGTTAGATCTGTTGGACCTCTTATTGGTCTCACTTCTAATGGGTTGAGGAGAGAGTGCATTGATTTGTCTTAACTGTGAGGCCAGTAGTGATGTATTCTGTTGTGAATACATGGGTTGAGTTGTGGGAAGTGTTTCGATGGCGTACTCGTCGTTGGAGAGACTCAGAGTATTGCATTGCATCGGCATTCCATCCAAAAGTCTGTTGTGATACGTATGACACGCCTTACGGGCGTCCACTTCATTGTGATATACAATAAGAGCCACCGAATTGTTAATCTTCGACGACCTCACAATCGATCCGATTTCGCCGAAGAGTTCCTTTGATAGAACTGCCGATAAGTAAATACTTTCATTAATTGTAAGATTAAATACCTTTACGTCACTATCGGTTATGGTTTGGTTTAAGTTTGAAACCAATACTGAGTTCTTCGACTCATTCGTGGCATTAGTTCTTCGCACAACACCTGAAGAATGTTTAGAATGAGTGGCGACTGAACTCTAAATAAATATCAAATTAAATATTAACTAAATTTTTATTCCCTTTGAAAAAATCACAAATCAATTGAAACCATTGAGGGATGCATTGGATTGTCATCTATTTGTGATAAGTCGACCACAACTGTGGGTAATCTCTGGTCATCGCCTGACGACACCCTTTTCTGCTTCAATAAGAAGACAATGATTTAAGAGTGAAATCGAGAGAAATGTCTTACATTTGTTGGCTTTCGGTTATCTCTTCGACGGAATTTGTCGGCAAACAACTGGCGGTTATTCATCGCATTATTGTTTCTATTTTTAAATCCAATTCGAGTTTTGACTGAATTTCTCATATTTTTGACACTTTTGTTGTCATTTCTGACAATCAATTCTCTCAAATCAGTCAAACGCTTCTTATTTTGAATACTTTTATTTCGATTGAATTTCGACTTAAATCTTCTCAATTGGTTGAGTCTCTGTCGGGCATCCATTTCCTCCTTATATCCACTTAATGTTTATTAACTTTTATTAACTAATATTAACTAAAATCCAATGCAATGAAAGGCGAATCAAATTACAAATAATATAATGTTTTGTTTACATTCAGTAATAAAATGAAAATAGTTTTGTGAAAACACATTGTACTCAATGAGTGTTATCTAATGCGGACCCAAAACATGTATTATTCAATTCAAATGTTTATCTTTTCACATATTTTTTAGGCTTTTTTGGGTAAGAATTTGTTTATTCATAACAAACGTAAGGCTCTGATTGTAATTAAGTTCCCCTCAATAGTGTTCAACACATTTAACCCTCATTTTTACGTAACGTTGTATTTGAGAAGAGATTAAAGTTTTGAGTCTTTCATCAGATGTTGAAATAGTTTTCGCTTTAAATCGTCTTTAAATCAATTTTTAAACAATTTTTTACTCAAAATTTAGTTTCAAATATAATAAACATTTCCATAGTTTTAACCAATTTATGAATTGTATTATTATTTGAGAATTTAATTGTCAATAAATTGACCAAAAATGGAAAGTAACTCAATTGTCGACAATTCAAACAACACTGAAGAAGAATCAGAGGAAGAAGAAGATGAAGAGGAGGTCAATGAGACAACTGAAGAGAAGAGCGACAATAAGTCGAAGAAATGTCCAAAAATTCATATCAATATGAATGCTATTCCATGTCTTGAAGTATCGGAACAAGACTTAGATCTCAAGGATTTAGGGATAACTGCTTTCGACCAAAACATATACGAAGAGAATGTTATGCTTCAGGTCGACAGAGCTCTCGATGACGACCGCAACCAATCCTCAGAACAACGATCTCTTCAAAAGGTCTTTGATATTCATTCAAAAGACAAGGACTCCGAGTGTTCACCACTTGAAGACCTTAAGTTAAAAAAGAGAAATCGTTTCCATCATATGAATGACAATCAAAGCGAAGCCTCGAATAGCACTACAAATGAATTCAAATATGAAATCAAGTCTTTCGACGAATTAAATAAAATCAATGAAATTGTGGGCGATTTGGGAGATTCAGACACAAATGATAACGATTTGAATGAAGAAGAAGATCACGATTCGGATGAATGGAAACCATCGCGAGATGACTATGAGAGTGACGAACAAGAATTTGAGGATCAAATAGAGGATTACGATTCTGAAGAGGAATTGGCATTTGATGAACAGCCGTCCAAAAGGCGAACAAATAAAACAGAATTAAAACTAAAGAAACAAAATGTAAAGAAAAGAGTTATCGATGACGGAAGTGATAAGTCTTTCAGAAAGAGAATACAAGAATATAGAAAACAATTATTATTAGAAAAACACCAAAACATTCGTTCGGACGGAACAGAGATTAAGAATTTGGACGAAATGGTGAAACTCGGAGATGGCTTCCAATTACCGAAACGAGTTTGGGACCAACTTTTCCCTTTCCAACAAACAGGTGTTCAATGGCTCTGGGAATTACACCAATTGGGATGTGGAGGAATAGTTGGCGACGAAATGGGATTAGGAAAGACTATTCAGATAATCGCCTTCTTGTGTGGACTCAATTGCACAAAATTACACGACTTTCGCGATTTATATAAAACTTTAGGACCGGTCTTATTGGTGTGTCCGGCAACTGTTATGCACCAGTGGGTGGCAGAGTTCCATAAATGGTGGCCATACTTTCGAGTGGCAGTTCTTCACCAAACGGGTTCATTCAATGGCAAAAAAGAGACTCTAATCAAAGGCATAAACAAATCGAATGGAATTCTAATCACTTCTTATTCTGGACTTTGTGTCCATCAGAAGCAACTTTTGCGACAGGACTGGCACTACATAATTCTTGATGAAGGCCACAAAATACGTAATCCAGAGGCTCAGGTGACTCATGCGGTCAAACTTTTTGGAACTCCTCATCGCTTGATTTTGTCGGGTTCTCCCATTCAGAACAATCTGCGAGAGTTGTGGTCACTCTTTGACTTTGTATATCCGGGAAAATTAGGAACATTACCGATATTTATGGAACACTTTGCTGTTCCTATAACTCAGGGCGGATATGCCAACGCATCTCCGGTTCAGATACAAGTGGCCTACAAAATGGCGACAATTCTTCGCGATTCCATTAAACCTTATTTATTGCGTCGAATGAAAGATGAAGTGAAGTCATGTTTGGCTCTGCCCTCTAAGAACGAACAGGTCTTGTTCTGCAAACTCACTGATGAACAGAGAGAACTCTATAAGTCATATCTGGAGTCGTCTGTAGTCAAAGAGATAATGAGAGGAAGTACTCAAATATTTGTGGGTTTAATAAATTTGCGCAAAATCTGTAATCATCCGAACCTTTTCAATAAGATGTCAGAACTGAATCAATCCAAAGAAGACATCGGCTATTATAAGAGGTCCGGCAAAATGATTGTCGTCGACGCTCTGCTCAAAATATGGCACAAACAGAACCATAAGGTTCTTATATTCACACAAAGCCGACAAATGATCAAAATTTTAGAACAATTTCTTCAATACAAGAGTTATACCTACTTAAAGATGGACGGAACCACTTCTGTCCAGACACGACAGCCCCTCATTAAACAGTTTAACACCGATTCCAATATATTTGTTTTTTTATTGACAACACGTGTCGGTGGTATTGGTGTGAACCTGACCGGTGCCAACAGAGCCCTCATTTATGACCCGGACTGGAACCCTAGCACTGATGTACAGGCGAGGGAGAGGTGTTGGAGAATTGGCCAGGACAAATCTGTTACTATTTACAGACTATTATCTGCTGGAACTGTTGAGGAGAAGATATATCACAGACAGATCTTCAAACAATATTTAACGAATCGAGTCCTCAAAGACCCAAAACAGCGAAGATTTTTCAAAACCAATGATTTGCACGAATTGTTTACTTTGGGCTCCGACTCAAACACTACTGAGTCGAGCGCTATATTTGCCGGAACTGACTCTGAAGTCAAAGTTAAGCCTAAAACTAAAAAACCGAAAACTTATTCAAACGATAAAACAGAGCTCTCGGCTGAAAAGGTCGAAGAATTGAGAAACAGAGCAAAAATTCTGAGTAAAATGATTGCAGAAAAGTTTGCCAACAAAGACATTAAAAAAGAGCCCGACTTTAGTGAAGAGTCTCTGACCTCTGATTTAAAAAGTTGTGACACCAATGATGTGCCGATCAGTAATTCGAACCAAAAAAGTGATACCATTCCAGAGCCTAAACATAAAAAACAGAAGAAGGAGAAAAAGGGGACAAAATTCGAGGGAAAGAGAATTAAATACTTAGTAAAACAAGATGTCTATAAAGAGCGCGTTCCAGAGAAGGACTCAAATGAAGAGGACGAGTATGTCCTCAAAAAATTATTTAAGAAATCCAAAGTTCAGACCGCTTTACAGCACGACGTGATTGAGTCCACTTCGACCCCTGATTTCGCATTGGCTGAAAAAGAGGCCGAAACTGTTGCCAAACAAGCGATCACTGCATTAAAGAAATCCCGAGAATTATGTTTTAGTGGTCAGTCAGCCCTTAAATCATTGTCCGGTTCGACCACTTTTAAGAAATTTGGCAAAAAGAGGAAATGTTCGGAAACCGAGGCCTCAAGTGATTCGCTGATGAATGAAATTAGAGCTCGAAATAGATTTCAAACTCAAAGTGATTCGCATTTAGAAGTGACCGGTTGTGGAGTCAATGGAATGCCGCCCAACAAAGAATATGACACTCTTTTGGCTGACATCAGAAACTTCATTGCTTTCCAGTCAAAGGGTAGTATTGATAATAAGGGTGAGGCCACTACTGAGGAACTCTTGGAAGCGTTCAAAAACAAACTGCCGGCTCATCAGAGCGCTGTCTTCAAATCAATGCTCTACCAATTGTGTGATTTCTTCCGAAAACCCGACAAAACAGGCGTTTGGAAACTCAAATCAGAATTCAGGTAAAATTTAATTCCAATTCATTTGTATTTTAATGAAATGTAATATATTTTCGAAAAAATCTATTTCTTTTCAATCAATAAAATGAAATTTTAAGCACTTTTTTGTTGTGAAGATTTGTTACAAATTTCACGCATCAAATGGGAAACAATGGTTTGATGTCTGGCTTTCCCCGAATGTAATTTGGGTCAGAGCTCTAAATAAGTTCACTTTGTATTGCACTTCGAGTGCATAACTGTCTTGTAATCTATTTATGAAAAGTAGGTAATTCTGAACCGGATTCCACTCAATCTTAAACTTGAAAATTACCAAAAATTACTTTGAAATCGAGTCAATTGACAGTTGAATGACTTTTGCAAAAATAGTCAAAACAAAAACAAAATGGGAAAAAGAGGACCAAAACAAATGATAGTAATGTCGTATAATTTGCCCCGGAGTTTATTTTTCAGTTTCCATCATAATTTCTAAACTTTCACACTTTCGTTGCAAAAACTTGTATTGAAAACGTATTTTGCATTACATTTTTCTATGCAATAAATTATTTTATTATCCATTTAAATCCATTTATCATGTGTATACTTTCCTTATCCTAATTATAGAAGTGCTTAATTTCAGAATTTAACCTAGCTAGCAGTGCCATCTTATAATTTAT
>JAQIWF010000752.1:0-15872 GCA_034694965.1 Ceratozetes gracilis
TGATTTTACATTTATTTTACATTACAAAGAATTACATTAATTATTATCTGCTTATAAATTTCTTCTTGTTTTACAATTTGAAATGCAGTCCTTTTTTACTTTGGGTCTGATTCTCAAATCCGATCCGAATTTTTTATTGCATTGATCCAATCCGAGAAAAAATGGAGATTTTGCTTAAAAATTGATCGAAATCGAAATTAAACCCCATCTCTACTTTGCATATTCAATAATTTTACAATCATTTTGATTACAAAAATATTGGTTAAGTAACCTTATACATATACACATAAGTAAAATCGATCAAAATAGAACCTATCCTTCTATTACGACTATTCTAAGCATTTAATTAAAATATAAATATTAATTATAATATAGTATTAAATATACTTTTTATAAATAGAAAATTAGTTCTTCACTTGTGATCTCAAATTTCTTAAAGACTTAATTCTCTGACAGGAATGACCAATGGTAGCCAAATTTCCCCAATTGTAAAAAATTTGGAATATTGCCCTCCCCCCTGTTGCGGAGAGATACTTTAACATTATGTCTATAGACCATACGATCCCAAGAGGGCTAAATCGAGGACTAAGCACACAAATAAAAAGCTATAGTGAGTAAGAAAATTGAGAAGACTATGAGATCTAATATACAGGGTTTTATGAATCAACTTAATTAATAACTTATAAATAATATTATTAATAAATATATTTATAAGTTGATTTATAAAGTTGATACATTTTTAAAAATGTCATTTTTAGCGCAAATTTTGAGTTTTTGAACCATATTCTATAGACAGATACTAGGTCTGTGTTGGGAAAAATGTTGAAACTTTTCCTACCCTGGTCCCCCTGTCACCGAAGAGGTTGGCCATCTCTGTTCTCTGAACCGTTTGTGCATTGAATGAAAATTGAATTTTAAGTGAAATTATTTACGTTAAGTCATTTGTCGTTGAGTTAAATGCCTTTTTGGTGGAAAAATGAAGACTGTGTTGTGATATAAGGATGACTACCCGTGCGGTCTCTCTATAATTCACTTTTAAAGCATATTTCCTTTAATTACAACTAATATTTGAGGCAAAAAAATCTTTAATAGATATCTTTGAAAACTAAATCTTTAGTGCATTGCATGGTTTGTCAATAGCATGGGTTGGGTCACTCTTAAAGGTCAGTGCCATCGACATAAACAAATTGTGGACTATTAATGCAATTCACTCCGGAAGAGGAGAGGGTTTCGAACTCTTCACAATAAAATCATTATTTGAATTCTGAGACAAATTTGTGCTTAAAGTTTAAAAGTAGACAACATTTAAGCAGTTTGGGTGAAGGTCAGAGTCCAGCGGTTAGACCAGTGCCTAAAAAATATTTATTGGCACTTACTGTTAGGTTAGAGTTACCGTTACTTACAATAGCCTGAGGGGCAGAAAGGGTCTCAACTACTACTGACATACAATTTATTGTACTCTAAGACTTGTTTACAATTTTTGGTCAAAATATCGATAGACAGACGAAGCGAATACCAATCTGTCTGAGTATGAGAGCAACTATTGTCCATCTGTTTGTTTGTGCGGACACTGAGTTTGTGACCTACTTTTTTACCACCCTCACCTGTTCACTCCTTAACTCTAAAAAAGTGAGTACAGGGGTAAAGCAGTAAAAGACACTTATGATAGCCTATAGCACAGCATAAGAAAGTGTGTGCTCGTAGAGACTGCATCATTCCATCAGTGCTTTGGTTGTGTGCTGTGCTCTCAAATCTCCAAAAGAGAAGTTTAAATGTTGGAAAAAACGTGAATTTTGGTCCAAAAAAATTAATTACAAGTTATTATTATTACTACTTGAGTGGCATTTTGGTTGAAATGCTGTGAAGTCATCGTTCAATAGATTATCGAAAAAATGTTGTCATAAAAAGTGCTGTCAGTTTCCGGCGAAAAATTGTTGGAATTTGATTTAAATTAAATATTAGGACCTCTTCACAAGTGTTCACACTTTTTCTCATTACTCTAACCACTGGTTATTACTTTCTTTTTTTGAGTGAATTACATGAAAAGTAAACGATTCAGAGCAGATTTCCTAACTATCGGTTTGCTTGAGAGTCTGGTGAGTGTTGTGGCAAAGTATTGCCAATTCTGTTAATTATATGAACCAAAATAATTGAGAGTAGAGCTATGAGTAGTGCTAGGAGAGTCAATCAAGCGAAATTCAATTAACCGATACCTTACTTGACTTGCGATTGACTTTTTTGTGGACTGAGTCGGATGTTATCGCTCTGCCATAAACTCATCCAATTGTTTGATAACTAACGGGAAGTTTGATTTGCTTTCATAGGATCCAAATGAGTGGTTGGCTCTGATCGGACTCAACAATGAAATATAGGCGACAACTCTCACATCCAATCAAGAGTTCGTCCAACAGAAAAGGTATCCCTTAAAGTTGTGGTTAGAGAATGTGCTTGCTGGAGCTGCTGGCTGTAGATATGCTCATTCCATTTACAGAACTTATAAAATGAAGCCAAAGGAGCGCTTCTATGGTTATGCGCTTTTGCCGACAAACTGTGATCGCAATCCAAGTGTTATCAAAGACGATATACCCATTGACTTGAGTACAAAGAGACAGCACTCGCCACAGATCGTCCACTCCATCTCATCATTTGCTTCCAGGGATTTCGACCCTCACTCTATTGACCCAACTCTTGGTTACAATCAATGGTCGACCAAATTGTTACACCGAAATGTGCAGATCCAGGCCAACCCCAATCTATTGCCTTACTTACTGCTCAATAGGAACTGTTTGGATGTGAACTCTGCTGTTAACGAAGCGGCCATTGCTTCCAAGAGTCCAAAAAATGATATAATTTATGACCAATTCGGCAATCCTTATAGAGTGGGCGCCGACCACTCACTTGTAGCTCTACGTTCGCCATATTTTGAGTTATACAAGAACAATGTCTTTAACAGAACAGCACAAAACGGATCCCACATCTCATCGCCGCCCAATACGTCTTCATCGAACTCATCCTCGCCCTCAACCAATTCAACAAATAATAGTCACGAATATAATGAAACTAAAAGATTACTCGAAAGAAGTCCAACCAATTCTTCGTTGTCCGTCACACCCGAAGCGATGAAGACTAACAGATCTCAAAACTATTTATCAAACAAAATGAAAGCCTCGAAGAATCTGATCCGTTCGAGTAGTTTTCCATCGATTATATCTGCTTTGAAATCAAAAGAAAGTTCTAATAATAGCAAAGGAGACACCAATTTGTCGAAATCAAGATCTGAGAGTAGTTTACATTATATTACATTCGAAAGGTATGAACGAAAAGTTTCTTATAAACCAAAATCGTTGGCTATTTTTCGATATTCGAGTGGAGAAAACATTGAAAGAATTGCTGACAAAATTCGGAAAAATCAACAAAAAGTCGATCACAAAGAGTGTCCGAAACTCAACGAAAGCAAACATACAGTGGATTCCGACTTAGAAAAGGAAGATATGGTTGAAAGTGGAGTCAGTGATGACTACGGCAGTGATGACGCACTGGACCTTAGAGTTAGTCATTCTCTACCCACAAAATTCCGACCCGACCTCTCACATACAGATCCGGAGCACTTATTCCATCAAATAAATAGTTTCCTCAATCAGAGTTCTCCTGCGGCCAACCCTCTGGATGTGTATCGCCAATATTACTACTATCTGATGAATCAGCCGGCACTGGCCTCACGTGCGGTGGCAGCTGTAGCTGTGGCCGAGACTTATGCAAAGCTTCTTTCAGGAGCGCATCACAACCACCACAACGACCGAATCGATGACCACAACTCAATCGACATCTGCGACACCAATACCTCAATGTATGAAAGCGAGAACCAATCGCCCGATTATCTGCTTAACGGTTCCAGAGCTGAGTTGCGTTCAGCCGACACAACCAATAATGGCATTCCATTTGATCGAAAGCGTATAAGTAGACCACTAACTGGAAAGCATGTACGACACGGGACAGGTGCCAGTCCTTCAACACTCGTTAGCTTAAGAAATATGATTCAACAAAGACAACGACTCAAAGAGATCGGAGCACTCGATGCAAACAAATATGGAAAAGGAAAGGCCGGCAAAAGAGTTAAACGAAAATAAAATACTTATAAATAATTTGTTTTATACTTAAATCGCTTTCTTCGGCTCAAAATACAATTATTTATTAAAATCTAATTTATATGAAATTCGGTGAAAGAAAATATATTTTTGAGATAATAATAATGTTTTGATATGAGAGTCAATTGATTATATTTTTGCATCTTTTAAATCAAGTATCATGATGATAGATGAACTAGCTTAAGTATATTTGAATGTCACAAATATGCAAAAAGGGTTAATATTTATGAATAATTTTTATATTATGTAATTTATACAAAGTTACGATTCTTTGCACATCATTTGTCATATTTTAAATTATTATTCATAACTTTTCACTAATTGAGACAAAATGTCAGACGACTAACAAATTTGCGAAAACCTTTCGTCAAATGTTTTTTATATATATATTTAGTTAATTTAATCAAAACCATTACTCATAGAATTTATTTATTTGATTTGTTTTACAATTATTTAAATTCTTATTTCAAAATATTTATATAGTTTTAGTTTCTTTTATATTTCAATAAATTTTAAATTAAGACAAAATTCACCTTATTCAAATTGATCTAATATGAAAAACTTGAGGGTAAATTTTGGTATATATTTTTATTAACTCAAGTCTATCAAACTAAATCTTAGATGGATGATTTAGAAGATTTAATAAGAGTATTTACCAAAATAATGGTCCAACAATTTAGTTTGTTTCGTTTGATGGTTAGGTAATTCCAAAATTTTTTAAAAGACTTTATTTTAAATCTTTTAGATCAGGGATGAGTACGATGTATATGGGCTGTGGATTGTGATGGGTTGAAATCATTGGAGATTTGTAGAGTGGCTTATCCCTATACGGTATATAGGCTATTCCCCACTGGTAAATTCACTGACAAATATCCTTAGTTTGATCCAAAATGTGTACTTAGGATTGGCTCCGAGATAGTTTCTCGAGAAATACTTCCTGGCATAATATTTTAAATTGTTGTTTTTTCATGCAATATCTTTTCTATGTAATTTAGAATTAAAGGTTCCCACAATGAGTAAGTTTCTCTAGATCATACGATCCCAAAACTCAATATTTGCGCTTAAATTGACATTTCTTACACTTAAGACTTATTATTTAAGTTGATGATAAAACAACCCTTTATATTAAAACTTCTAATTTTCTCAAAGCTCTTACTCACTATAGATTTTTACTTGATATTTGTGTGAGCTTGAGTGAAGTCCCCGATTTAGTTCTCTTGAATCGATTAATAATTCTGGACTATTAATAATTTCTAGAAATATTTCTCCTAAAAAAGATTATTTCTATTTAGTCAACTCAATATGGATTCCATTTTCAACCAGGAAGTGATAATTAATAAATTCCATTTTAAATCCCAAATTTCAACATTTACATATGCAATCTAAGCATGTACAGAGGTTCCTAATAAAGTGGTTATGATCTTGGTTGGGTCTTTTTATTTTACTGTAATCTTTTTGTTCTATTAATAATTAGGAATAGAATTTTTGCACAGATTTCTAAACAGTGCAAAAATACAATCATTATCTGTATATATACATGCTTATTTTAATGTTCATTTGTTTTGTTTGGAGTACTATAGATGTCATAATATGTTCGGTAACACAAACTGTAAGAAATAATTATTATTGCAAATTACAATATAGACTATCTTTTTAAAAATATTAAGGTTATATACAAAAGGTAAACATTTTAAAACTGCCTTGGTTAAGCTATTTTTTATTCTTGCTATAATAAGAAATCTTGTGGAAAACATATTTGTCTGGACATTAAACAAGTTTAGAAGAAAAAAGTATCCAATTTAAGCTGCATGATTACATTAATATATATAATGTATTTTTACATATTCTGTTAAATAATCTTGGTGGATTTGAATCTGAATAAATCACACATTGATATGGACTAAAAAGACTAAATATAAATATTAAGACCTGTTATCAGTTATTATTAAACTGGAAATTTTAGTTGAGTAGCATGGTTATTCATAATTAATTTATTAAAAATATATAACAGATATAACTGACAAAATATGAGAGATTAGCTAGATAATTAGATCAAATGACTTCCTTTGAGATTACTTTTAAAAGTTGTGCTCGATTTGCATTTATGTCTTCAAAATGATAAAATTGGAAATAGCTCATTTTTAATAATTTAATGATTTTAACGACCAAGTTTATTAAATTTAGAATTTGTTGTTTCCTTTGTAGTCTTTCATTAAACAGTGTCTTATATATACGTTTTATTCAATACCTGTTCTCCCTCTGAGCGGAAACATAGGGTAGGGATATCTGGCATTAGATCTGCGAGAAGTAATATGCAGTCCTCTCTTGCCTTTTGTCCGGTTGTAAAAACGCAAACTTCCTTCGCGTCTATCATTACGTGATTAATATAATGAAAATACAAAGGGATGTGCTTTTCTCATACTCTCATATGAGTCGCTCAGTTGTCATATAATTGACATTAAATTATATTTCGTTTCAGACAGAGATATGTGACTGTTTTGATCGACACATCACTCGTAAGACGGCTTTACTTAAATCACTCAACTTTTGCCTTTTTATAACTAATTATATTTTGCAACACCTTTAAGCACAATATCCAGGTTACAATATTTAGTCCCTATTTTACCTGACATGTGGCATCTAGTCAATATTATGGAGAAGGGAATGGGGTTACTATTATGCTTTCTATCCAAATATTTTAAGTTTAAATTTGTCGTATACCAGGTTCCTCTTCAAATGCTTTTTATCTCAAATATGTCAGATTAATGATCAATGAGTTAAAACAATTGAGATTAAGTTGAATGCAATGCTCCCCACTATCCCTCAAATACACTCAAACTTTTCAAATAAGAATTTTAACAATTTTGAAAAATTGAAGCAAGGTTATTCTAAAATATATCAAATTTTAAACTTTGAAATTTAAAAGTCGATTTTATCAAAAGTGCAAATTATGTTTCATTTAGTGAAGGGTCATATCAATCATTAATTGACAACTTTTTGATGATTAGGTATATTTGATGAGTGTATTACCCAGGGATGACAATCCAACTCAAACTTCAGGGGGGGGGGGAGGAGTAAAATAGCAGATTTTTCCACGCGAAGCTCATGGGGTATTAGAGGAGGGTAAAATTGCCCCCAATCCAAAATGGCGGCCGAAACAGATTTTTCTTTAAATACACATAAAATAGCTATTTTTTGCTTAAATTAGGCTTAATTTAGTTTAAATTTAGTTAAAATCCAGTTAAATTAATTAAGTTAAAAAATGGCGAATTTTTGGGGGAAAAAATGGTCGCTGGCCTTGGGACGGCAATCAAAAGTGAGAGTCCTCGTTTCTCTGTAGTTTTGCTCTACAATTTTCAGGAGGGGGTGTTTTGCCAAATCTCAGATCTCTGGGAGGTATTCCGGTAAACCCCCTCCCTATGGCCACCCCTGGTTCAACCAGAGATGTATGATTTGTCTACACATGTGATTCTTGATTTGTTGAATTGGTCCGAACCCTTGTGATTGCCCTGGGTTATTTTTGATTACTATTGTGAAAAAAAGATATCATCGCTTTAAATATATCATCAAATGAATGATTATTTTAAAGTAAAAATACGGAACTCTCTGTGTCTTAGGAATCAATGATAAGGAAAATAATGAATACTTATTCTTATGGAATATTTTTCATGAATTGCCTTTTGATTCAAATATAATTGGTCACGATCACTTGTATGGAATCTAACTTGAACATCTTTGAGTAAAAAGCAAATGCGTATTTTTAACCAACTTTTAATAATTAATAAATATATATAACAATTGTTGACATTTAATGAAATAAAGTGATGTTATTTGCAAAATGAAAAGCAGTTAACTTTCAATTTAATAAAAATTCAATGAATTTAATTGAATTAATATTAAATATTTATAAAACACTGGACTTAATGGATGTCTCGTTTCTCTATTGCTTGGATATTGTGTCCAAATTAATAAAATTGAAGCCAAATATAATTCTGTTAATTATTTGTGACACAAATGACAAACGACTAAAAACACTGATCAAGAAATTGAAGCCACAACTGGAAATTGACAAGTTCATTTTAATTGCAAGATTTAATCAGAAATTGCAGACTCACTCTTAACTTTATTAATTTGGAAATGACGCAGAACATTTCAAAGTTAGACCAAGATCAGAGATGATAAACTTTGATTTAATTTTGTCATCTTTTATCATGCAGTTAACGAAACTCAAAGTAGAAATATATGAAACCTTCGGTTCATTGCTTTGAAACTTTTGATCTGAATTTAATTGTGTATTAAATGCCTTAAATTGTATTCAAACGGAGAGATGATTTGCACTATTATTACAGTCAAATCCGCTTATCATCAGTGAAGGAATGAAACTTATGCAGATAATTTGTGTAGATCAGTTATGCAAGACTAAACTATACCAGGTCATCGACTTTAAATTGAAACTTTTAAAACTAAGAATTGGATTGAGTTTTAGAGATAAAACAAATGAAGATATTCTCAAATTCAATCAAAACCTAATCGACAGAACATTTTAAATATTGCAAATTTGAGCACAACTTTGAGCACATTTCATACAACTGTGTACAGTTCAATGAATTTTAGAATGTCCATGCTCATTTAGACAGCACAATGAGTTCGCTTTTGGATATTGTTTAAAATTATGCGATTATCCGAATATACATTTAAATCCTTGTTTTCTATTGATTTAAATCTTTTTTTAATAAAGAGTTTATTTCTTATTCTATTTTTTCAAAATGAATGAATAATTTGTGTCATTCTGATTAACATTACTATTTTAATCAGAGAGAGAAGGAGAGAGAGAAGGAGAGAGAGAGAGAGGGAGAGAGAGAAGGAGAGAGAGATTTTTGGTCTACGAAAATAGTGAGGAATTGAATTACATTTGTGTTCATTGATTTATGCCTTTCAGGTATATTCGAGTTAATCTAAAAACAATTGACTTAATTAATTCTAAGTCTAAATTAATGGAAGGAAAACATTAATTTCCGGATAACGAATGTATTCCTGAATTCCTAACGAATGTAAAAAATTAAATAAAAATCCGAAAAATTACCCAATTCTTCATAAAAGAGTTTGACATTTTGGTCGACAATCGGATTAACTGAAAGAAAGAGCAAATCAAAAACAGTTTGGAGTTTCTGGGAATAACTTCTTTAACTCTTATCCTAAGTTCGAGATTGCAGTCCACTCTTATTAATGAAGACTAACAAGGGTTGGCTTTAAATTGCAACATCAAATCAGTTTTTATCTAGTTCAAATCTTATTGTACAGAAAAAAATATTTTCTTTGCTACCTATTACTTTGTATTAACAAAAGGATGTAATGATAACATACAAAAAGCCAACAAAAAATATATTTCATATGAGAAACAAAAGTGTATCCGACTATGTTTTAGCACCATTTCATAAAATAAGTTGTAACCAAAATGTAACAATTTGTGATCGATTACATCCTTTCTTATAAGGCTTTTTAATACACAAACCAATAATACAGATCATAAACCAGAGATTTTAATTATCAAAATAATGAGGGCTACGGAAAGTTACTGCCTCTAACCATCCAGTCTAGAAGATACTGTGGAGAGGGGAGGGTTGAAAATTATAAATTTTAAAGATGAGTCCCAATTTTGGAAAATGACATTGATTATAGATTTGAATCTCTCTATCCTTGATTGTAAATATGTCTCATAACTAAGATAGTTCCATTTGAAAATTCAATAAATTCAAAAGAGCCAGCTAACTATTGAATATTCAAATAGAAAATAAATTAATTGAATTTACCAAGAATAGTTTTATACCCCTCCTCTTGAGTATAAAACATATAAATTATTAAACTTATTCCCTCTGAAAGACAAAAGATTAAACGACAGATTTTCGTTAGAATTTTTAACGTTTAATTAGCATTATTTAGTACCATATGTACGATGATTAACTTGCAAAAATCTTTTTAAGCTATGAAAATGTTGGGTTAATTGGCTTTATATAAATTCGTTGATTTCAGTGACAGTTGTAATTCTAGGAATGCCTCTGAGACCAGGAATAGAATTGGAAGTAAATCCAAAATTGAATTTAGAAAATCAAATTGAATTCAAATAAATTCCATTTAAATTCAAGTCTGAAGAGATTTGAGATGTAATTTGCATTTAATCAAAAAGATTCCGATGTCTTCGACGACCAATTGTTTGCTTTACATATAGTGACGATCAAATCACAGTCAAAAAAAATTTAATAAATTGAAGGCTGAAGTTATATTGAAACAATGATGCCCAGGGGGTCGGTTGGCAAATACTCATAACCAAGAACAGAAATATATTGGCAAAAAGGATAAGTATCCTTTGAGCCAAAAAAATGATAAATGGAAAAACCTATAAACTAGCTCAATTTAGGAACTCATCCCTTTCTCTGGGGTGTAATACCCTCGTCATCCCTAACTGAGAGGAAATTGGAAATTCAAAGCCTTTTGAGAATATTTTAAAAGTGAGTGAATATGTTATATAACTTATATAAGACATTTGTCTAAATGTCAAAAACGTCTTTAAGACACAAAAGTATATTTTCTAATCATATAAATAGTTTTCTAATCAAAATAACGTCTAAAATAACTTTTCTTTTTTATGAAATCAATATAAGTTTCGTGCATTCATTGAATATATTTTTCAATGACTGGAATCATACCGAAAGTTATGGTATTATCTTATTATATGAGACAACTGTCAGTCGTATCGCGCATTCGTTGAACATAACGTCCAAATCGAGGCTGACGTCAGGCACACCATTCGAAGAGAAGACGCTATTTTCCAGTTTATATGTTTTAGAATAATACCAGTGAAACACACCCGGCCATAAGACCTGTGCGCTACTTCTGAACTCGACCTGAGCGGCGTTACGTTTTGTTTGCACAGCATCATCTTGTTCACTTCAATTTGCTTGAATAAAGTTTAAACTCACTCTCAACTAATCAATTGCCAAAGTTTTTGTCGATCGGCTTTACGTCAGACACGAATCTCTGTATTTGGTTCTCAAAAAATGTGAAAATAGTGTAAATAATTAGTTGTTTGAACAGAATATTCTTCGATATAATCTTTTTATACTCATGAATGCAATATAATTCCAAATTTAATTGAATTCTTGGCTCCAATCGATTCTTAAAGAATTTGTTTGCAATTAATTCCTTTATTATCGTTTGGTTTATCGCTAAAGTAGAGGAGAGTTTCGCTCAGAAGCAAAAGTGTCGGAACACATGGATTTTGTTTGGTTTCACAATTTGTTAACAAGTTTTCCAACTCTTTGCGGCACAACTCAATTGATTTTCATATCTCGAGTATTACTTTGAACTCAATTTGCATTTCTTCCACTTTTCTAATAACAAATACCAAAATTCATTACAACTCATCACAACTTTATTTGACATAAAGAGGAAATTAACAAACTTTTACTCAGAAACTCGAGTCAACTGTCTATTGTCTAATATATCAATTGAAATGTGAATATTCATAATTACATTGATTTGAAGTCATAATTACTTTAACTGAAACCCGTTTTACCATTTGATCTCAAAAAGTGGTTAACAATCGGTTAAAACAATACAATTATCGGCAAATGTGTGACTAAAAAATAGCTAACGTTTGGCTCAAATAAAATATAAATTATTATTTTGTAATAATATTTTCTATGAGTTATACCTATTGTTTGCTTCAATTGTGTTCTATTTATTCACAACATTATTATTAATGGAAAATGTGTTTTCGTAAATGAAAAAACTCTGCAGACTATACAGCTATACCTCTCAGTTGTGGTAGAGTTTTATACTTCTTAAATGATATTCTCATAAAACAAATGATTTGTGTCTCAATTCTGGTCTCATATTTGAAAATATTATAATTTCCAGTATTTTATTCGTTAATTTGAATTTCAAAATCATTTATTTAAAGAGAAAAAGTGTTCGAAGTTTTAGTTGTTTTTCATTAGTTATTGTTATTAATCGACAAAATATTATTATTGGGACAAAGTTTGGACAACTTGTCATAATTGGTGTACTTTTAATTTAAAATATTATTTAAATTGATTTAACTTTCATATATTGGATGAATGGTTGGGTCGACATAATGATAGTATTTTCACATTAATATTGAGTTAAATTAATAGAAATAATGAGAATTTGATGTAATATTCAAGTGTTAGTCAAATGATTAGCCATCGAAGTAATGATGTGTTATCTGAGTGTCGTTTGTGAGGACATCCAAACTGCCTTCGTTTGACTATTGCAATCCAGAGGCCGCACTGTTGGAATTGCGTCAACTCGAGGCCGGGGAGCGCTATGCCCGAACACACGGACCCTTCGGTTGCACTCCTCGGCCTTCCTCTGAAGTATCGCGTACCAGTCTCTTGGGGCGGCCCCTCAAAGTAGGCTACAGACACCGCGATCCACGATATAGGAAACTGCAAAATCAATTCTACAACTTCTTGGAGAGGCCCCGGGGCTGCAGAGCAGCCTCTTATCATCTTTTAATGTAAGTGACCCCAACTTTTGTAGCCTTTACTAAATTTATTCATTGATTGGCTCACAAGTGGATTAAAATCAAATAAAACAATTGATTTGCTCTGATTGTGATCTGAAGGACGAACACGAGTTTATTTGTTACTCAAATCACTTCTTAGACATGCAATCGATTCTCTGAAATAAGAGCTCATATGTTGTATTAGGGATTCATAGGAACTCCAATTATTTGTGCCATAAAACAGAATCAAAGAGTGACTGGAATTCATTTCGTCGCTCTTTTAGTACGTAAGAGAATAATCAAAGGAAAGGGTAATTTGTATGCATCTAATGATCAATTCATAAAGAGGGCAAAAATCAAATTCTATGTGCTTTGTCTGATTGAGAGCCGCTCAGTATATTGACCAAGGTGTTTGTTGCATACTATGAAGTATGTCTTATATAACATTATTTTATATATTAATTGAATGGCGCATAAATTAATATGTGCTGGATTATTATGCAAAGCGCGAAGAGTAAGCTTATAAGGATTGCAGAGATCTGTTTCATATGGAAGACAATGAATTTATCCTTTATTTGATTACTTCTAATAATTACAAAAAGTTATGGATTAATACATTCTCACAGTTTTCGTCGTTTCCCAAATCAAAGCATTTTGATACCAGCTGTGAGTAAATCTTCATTTATATCTATTGCAATTTATTCCTAACCCTGGTCATTCCAAAGGTACGTAAATGTGCGAACTACTACTGCAAGATTCAAAATAAAAGATTGCTTGATTCAATTGCAATCTCCAGGGGTTCTTGTTTTCAATTATTTTCTTTACTGACTTCATATGAGACTTATTCTCTCAAAATAAGTGACTGGAAATCGCGAGTTATTATTAGACTCTAAATATAAAATAGATTTTCATATTTTTATAAATTTATTTCAATTCATTATTTCTCTTGAGTTGATATGATCGGTAAAGACAGTTATTCTGGTGATGAGGGGGCGGTTGTCTTTTGAGAATAGAAGATCCGATCGAAGAAAGCTGTAATATCACGACATATTCTGACTTTCACTGACAAACATCTTCTTTACGACAATAGCCTAAACACTGAATCAACTATTCTTGTGCACACATGAGTCCACCCTTTCCTCGACATCCGTACCTTTGGAATAATCATCGATATTATATAACTTTATGTAAATTCCGTATGAAATGCATTGACGACTGGAATTCAGTTTATTTAAAGGCGTACAAAGACTCGCAAAATATGCTTTGAATGTGGATCTCATGATTCATGAATTTGAAATTCGTCTGAATTTAGTGGACTGTGCCTTACATTAGGAAATGGATCTCAAAAAATAGGAGAAAAAACATTAAATATTAATAACACTTAAAACGCATAAAATGCCAAAAAAATCGAGAGAATTGTTTTAATGTTTTGTTTATTCACTGTTTGG
Source organism: Ceratozetes gracilis (assembly GCA_034694965.1). Classification (NCBI taxonomy): domain Eukaryota; kingdom Metazoa; phylum Arthropoda; class Arachnida; order Sarcoptiformes; family Ceratozetidae; genus Ceratozetes; species Ceratozetes gracilis. Next base: position 14,121 of record JAQIWF010000752.1, read on the forward strand.
GCAAAAAATATTCGTTTGTTTTTATCGAAAGTGTTTTCGCTTTCAATAATTGATTCCTAAATTAATTTATCGATTCTTTTGTGTCGCTTCTAAATAATAGCCGCGAATAACATTATTACTATATTTGCAGCCTATTATTAATAACATTATTATAATTACCATGCATAATTATTAGAAACTTTTGATTTTAAAGAAAAGCTAAATTAAGTTTAATCTTGTATAAATAATTGAGGAACATTTGAATATAAATAAATGCAATTAAACCCTCAAATTTCAATCAATTAGAGGGAAGTGCGACAGAGCTTTGTTGTAATCATATCTGAATTTGACTAAACATTGAAAATTCATTAGTAAATAATCAAAAATCATTGAAATTCATTGCTTTTGAATAACATTTGCAAAATAGGATGGCTTTGGATTGACTGCAAATTATGATAATTATATTTCTAATTACAGTAATTAAAGTAATCGTTGAAACAATTGTAAAAATTCAAATCAAACTCTTAGTAAATCAGATAATCGGCTCTTCATTAAAGTTGGAGCGACTCTTGCCTTTAATTGAGACTAAATTCATTCATTTGTTTATATTATGGTTTTGTTAGAAAAATATTCAAATGATTGCATCCATTTCTCGACTTAGACTTATATATAATAAATCACTTCATTTGAATTATTTAAGTCTTGAGTTTTGTATTTATTTTTAACTCAATATTCGTGTCAATCGCTCGACAAAAGTTATGGCGGATATAAAATTCTTGCCATTAATTTCAGGATCATTTATATTTTATTGACTTTTTATTAGCAAATTATATCTGTCTTCTGAGCAAAAGAATTATAATTATTATGTTTTATATGCAAAAAATTTCCTCAATTTTTATGACAAATAAATTAATTGTCTTCAATGCACTCAAATTAGAGGCATTACACAAATGTTTAGTTAATGACTTTCAAAGCTCTCTGACCACTGATACAGTATTTAGAGGGTGTGTTACCAGTGAGGGGTCATTCATCTGCTCAAACATCGATTACGTAAAATGTTTTGAAGATTATAACTAAGATCTGACAGTTATTTTGTCACATAATATGTTTGGACTCTAAACCTTCACATAACGCATATGTCGTTCAATAAAGTAAAGAAGAGTTTCGCTACACTTTTCCCAATATTTGCTCGCAATAGACAACTAAGATTGATCCTGATATGTTTTATCACTTTTACACTCACTCGCTATAATCACTTTGAGTTACTTGAAGTTTGCAGTAAATAAATTCACAATTTAGTTGAAAACAAGGAGTAATAAGCAAACAAACCTCGATGTATAAGTGGTACCATGCACAGATTTCAGCTAATGATTCCATTCAATACAGAACTTCATTCTAAGTTTGACTATATTCTACCCATCTCAGTCTCTCAAATATAATAAACAAACAATATTTACTGCCTTACATTTTCTTCTCAAACAGAAGGACAGTTAACTTGATTATTGAGGTAAATGACCTCACGCTTTGATAGTCCTATGAGAAGCTTATTCCTATTATATTTATATACTTATATATTTTATATAGTTTATAATTCATGGCTCGCATTAGATATTAAAATATGAACAAATATTATCATTTAGCAAGGTGGTTCACAAGAGACACTGTAGGAGCCGGCAAATGGTCAGAATATCTAATAGGAGTACTTCCACTGTAAAACATATAAACGATAATTTAATAATAAATTTGTGAGTTTTTCATAGAATAATATAATTA
>JAQIWF010000753.1:0-15866 GCA_034694965.1 Ceratozetes gracilis
TTTTGAATTAAATGAAAAGTAAGGGTAGATGAGAAGTAAGACAAGATGATTCAATATGAAACAAGGTTTAGTTGGATATTCTGTACAGATTAAATAAATTCAAATAATTGTATTGAAATTTATTTTTATGAAACTCTTTGTTTTATTCCCGAAATTAGAGACATATTTAATGTTAAGAATATTCTGAATAAAAACTAATAAGAAGTCATTTTAATGATAACTAATGTGAATCCTGACGAGAATAATGTACTGGGTTTAAATTTTTCAGTAAATTTTAAAGCAAATGTTTGCCTGAATATAATACTCTCTTCTTATTAAAAGTACTTTAATTATTAATAACTAAAAGGAATTGTTTCCAAATGAGAAACGTCTGGAGAAAGACATGATTTCTGTGATAAAAGCAAAAGTTAGGTCTCATTCATAATAGATTAGCTGAGAATAATAGGAACGCCATAACTGAGGTCTAAAAATAATATAAACTACAACTGTTATGCTTATCATAATAACAAAGATTGATTAGTGTTGCTGGATAAAAATATGTTTAGTATTTGTGTTATGGTTTATGTTCTTTTCATATAATAGTTCTCAACACCAGTGAAAAACACACGAATATTATATGTTTGCAGCGAAATATAAAATTCATTACTTATATATCACTCGAATATACGACAACTGAAGCGGAATAATAGTCACAAATTTTGCGCTCAATGAATGGCAGAACATAAATATTCTGGCTCTTTGAGACAAAAAAATAGCATGGTGAAACAATGCAAAAATATAATTACTATTATCTGGTTTCAGGTCTTCAGAATGGGATTCATATTTCATGACAATTAATATCAAAATATGTTTTATCTCATAATTCGCGTAAAATAGCTGTTCATCCGATCCTTATCTCATTATGAGTTGTCTTACAGTTTATGTGTTTTGCTTTAATTCATTAGTAAAACTATACGGTTTATATTACAGATCATTTTCCCTCTCTTTAACTGACCATTTAACAAGCCAAATTAGACCCTAATTGGCTAAATAATTGCACGAATTGATGAAGTATTCAGTTCTGAATAATCTGGATAAAGCATTGAATTCTTTTCGAGTTATTGAATAGATGTACAAATTATTAAGTTTTGTCACTCAATCACTAAATAAAGTTAATTTCCAAAACATATCTCTTTGTATATCTCTCGGCATAAGACTCACTCACATTCCACTTCGTAATTGAGTTTAATTCTCTCTCTCTCTCTCTCTCCCTCTCCCTCTCTCTCCCTCTCTCCCCCCTGCAATGCTGTGCCAATCCCTTCCTCTCGACATATCAACCCTTATCTTAGTTGCAAATATGGAATGCAATTTAGTTACGTATCCGAGGTTACGAATAGTTTCCTAATAAAAGTATATCCCAGTTATATAACCGATGGCAGGGATGGAAGGGCTCACATACTGAGTGCTTAACAGATAAGCCGTTTCACAATTAATTATAAGGAAAGGCGAGTCTCTCTAACTTTCACTGATCATCATTTGAGTGCATCGGTTGGCTGTCAAACAATTTTTGTTAACTCTATATTCAAAATTGATTTCTCCCTTCACTTTGACAACACATCAAATGTTGACTTTATTAATGATTTTCTTTAAAATTTTTCTCTCTTTTATCATCTTTTGGAAGAAAATCGCAGTTTTATTATTGAATAACAAAAGAAAAGACTATTTTTATGTCAACTAATCATTAAAAAAGTTAATATCAAACGAAATGTGATTTAAATTGAATATTGTTATCATATGAGAGAGACTTTGATTTTGTCAACTCATGTGTTAACTGAGTATTGATTTGAGAGCAAACTTATCGTTAATTCATTAAACCGATGCTAACATCCATTTGCTATCTTTTCTCAATTAATTTCTTATCAGATTTGTTCAACTCTTTTGTAGACAAAAAACTTTTTCCTTCCAAACATTAAATTTGAATTAATTGAAGGCAATGTACGAAAAGTTTTTGGTTCCTATCGATTGACTCGTCTTTCAGATAATAAATTGCATTCAATTTGATTTGATTTTGAGATTTCAAAATCAGAATTACTTTTTCCTCTTCTTTCAAAAAGATATTAATATTAAGAAAATGAATGAAAATTTGGGCGCAAATTATTTTTCCGATATCTTCAATGAGAAGAAGAAAATTGTTTTCATTTCATTAAATTTGTTGAAAAATAAGTTATTTTCTGCCATTATTTCACACGTAATTAGTTTTGGAAATTATTTCAAACTCTCATTTCAGCCGAATATTTGTTTAAAGAAAAAGTCTGAGCCATGAGATTGAAGTTTAAATTAACTCTGAAGTGAAAGAAATGTCATTTAATTTATTTTTCTTTGCGAATCCATTTCTCAAATTCATTTAGTTTTGTCAAAATACGAGCGCAGACTTGAGCTCATACTAAGCCATCAAAAAGTGGGCTAAAAATAGGGACATCTAATTGAATGACTAATTTTCTTCGAGCACTGGATTTAGTCTTCAATTGAAAGTATTCGTCGACTTCAAGGAAATGCATTTGTGATATAAGTGAAGCAGATGTTGGTATCGGACGAGTAATGCTGTGCTCTTTGGATACTAAGAACTGGAAAACAATGACTCTATCAGTCGCCTATTGTAGTGCTGTCCCTAAATGTGAGCACATCTTTTCATTTAACAGATGCAGCGGTTTGTGAGCAGAGATGAGAGCGTCGATCGACTAAATTTGTGAACACATCCAACGACTAACACATTGAATGCCTGTTTATCTATAATAAACTTTTGTTAATCCCAACAGAGTTTGTGCCTCTCTTTTATGTTTTGCAAGAGTATTGGAAAAGAAGGAATCGCAGGAATGGTAATAACTATCCGCCATTATATACTTTGCAGAGGTTTTCCTACCATTCAATCAATGCATTAGTTCTGTTGAGAATACAATTTGATTGCATATATCTATCAATTCTGACGAGAGAGAGAGAGAGAGAGAGAGAGAGAGAGGGAGAGAGAGAGAGAGAGAGAGATCTTTTGATTATATAATCAATTCAATGAATTTAATCAAAATATTTGATTAGAAACTTAAAATACATCGAAAGTGCATTTAAGACATTTTAAAAGCAATGATTGACGAGATATTAAATGACAAATAAATGTAATTAAATACAAAATATTAAATAACATATAAAATAGGGAACAACTCGTATAAATAGGGAGAGTATGAGGTAATGATTTAGTGATTCATTGACAGTGAAGACAATCTGATGGGGTATATGACAACTCCAATGCCATAGTGAGTCATATTTGCCAATAACGTACTTTGACTTGAATTCTGCTAATTTTAATGAGCGAGGTATTATTTTGGGCACAGATGACCGGAGCATTGGCTCACACCAATTGATATTATAGAAATGAACGATTTTCAATATTGTCCATGGTTCACTCAATGTGGTCCTACTGGCAAGGTTTGAATAGCCAACCCTCACATCTTCGAAGCCATAGAAGAGGTTTTGGTCAATATGTGGATAATATGGGTTCGAGGAGAGGGTCACTGAAACCGATAAAACTTTGGTAATTGAAAGCAAACAAATCAATAAACAAATCATTTTGAAACTCAATTAAGAAATAATGCGAACAAAATGCTAAAAAATGAGTGAATATATGACTGAAATGAGTTTCCTTTGACGCAAATTATTTCCTAATGTCTCAAATTCAATGAAACTCACAATAAATATGACATTTAATCAAAAACTGAGTTTTCGTCAACTTTTAGTAAATAAAATACCACTCATTTGCATATGAAAGCAAATGAGCCTGAGTTTAGGGAAAGTTGTTGACTATAGATGACCTCGATGCTTATTTCAATGGTTGACTATAGAAATCTATCAATCAGTCTATAAAGTCGTTTACAAATTGGTTGCCATTAATATTGTGAATAAATCTCTGAATGAAATATCGTTTAATGCACTCAAGAATTATTGTGTCCATTAAATAAATTATCCGATCCATCGGCACAAGTGCTCCAGACTTTCGAAAGTCAATTCTGATTTAAGTCATTGTCTAACTATCTTTGACTCACTTCTCAAAGACTTATTACTACTTTAGGCATACATTTGTTTTAAGTTGTAATTGAAGTTTGGCTTTGGATTGAGATTTTGAGCCATACATTGGGAGGACTATCTCCCAGGAACACTGAAATAGTCTTAATGGGCTATTATGTACACAATTCCTATTTATCTAAGAATGTGGTCTTAACTGTCCTTTTGTCTGAACCGCAAAATCAGTTTAAAACAGTCAGAACTCACTACTAATTCCGACAATAAATGGGTTGAACTCATAAACTCAGTCCAATCGTTAGAAGTCTTGTGCTATTCCTCAACATTAAGACAAAGATTGGACACCATATATAATATTGGCATTAGAGGACAACCACAGGACCGGCCAAAAAGCCAAAGGGATAAAAATAAAAGTAAGTGTCTTTGGATCTCAATTTTATTTCATCTCATATACAGTTTGTGTCACATTTATTGTAATGAATACTTTGTTTTTTATCTGTTTGTGGTCTAAATACTGAGCAAAAGCAATAAAAATGCGAATTGACTTTAATCTTATGAATATTGCAAACAAAAGTTAATATCGTTATTAGTTTGGCATTAGATTAATGTAAAAGTTTTGACCTAAAAATTATTTCATTCAATGGTTTTAATGCCCAAAATTCAAAGACTATTTCCAAAACTTTTCTAATGTTTTCACGTATTTCTCATCAGAAATGCGAAATACTTCGCAAAGAAGTTTTGCTTTTCTATCTTTGCGTTTATTTCTTCATTTCTCTAAAATCCAATCATAAAAATATGCAAATTTGGTGTCAAATAAATCACATTTTATGACCACTTTTATGACGCAATTTTCTTAACACAAAATCGTAAAATATCCCACATTTTTGGCTAAATTTATACAATTTTTCAACGAAATTAGATGAAAATTTGCTCGTTATTATTCTGAAGCATTACAGAAGTTATGAGAAAAGCATTGAAATTATTATTATTGTTATCATTGATATCATGATTGCAAACAATATAATAATTTATTCAAAACTAATATTTTATAAAATGAAATGAATTTTTGATTTTTATTTCTTTATTATATCGAAAGCGAATTCAATATAATTATAATATCAAAGAAATTGTAAGAAATAAGACTCAGAGTTACTATAAAATTGTGTCAAAATATCTTTACTTCAATAGATTTGTGATTTTTTGCATTGAGTCGCGGAAATGAGTTTTCATGTAATCATGCGATCAAATCCCTGGTCACTAATTCTCATAATTAATTTTAGGGGACTTTATATTTAGTCATTTTACACAATAGTGTCTGACATCAGGAAAAGTATCACAAATTATACCGAATCGAAAAGAGTTAATTTAAATGACATTTTACAGAATTAATTGATCAAGCAGGTTTACCCAAAGGGATTGTCCACAACTGCTCAAAATTTTAAAACCCCCGGAGTTTGAAATGTTAAAAATTGATATTCCTTTTTGAGATCCCCCTGACTCTGAACTTGTCACTGGATAACCCTGATCACATATGGACTCTTGGGATGACTAGTGGGTAGTCTGTTCTCTGAGATGAACACAAGTGAATTGTTAGTGCATATCCATTAAATTGTAAAAGGTTGAATTAAGAGCAAACTATTCTCACTTTGTTTTATTATGTGATTGACATTTCCGAATGAGTTATTCTTTGTATTATATGAAACATTGTAAAGTGAATTAATGAAATGAGCTAGTTATTATCAAGGAACAAAATTGCCAGGTATAAAATAGGGAAGTAGCCTGACTTAATGGCATGTGCCAACTCTTTAATACCGATTGACACAATGGTAAACCTGATTTGTCAGTCGTTCCAAATAAGACCAGTATTTCAACGGTTGTAGTGTTTGGGAGTCGGAGTGTTGGCAATACTGTTCACAATTACAGCTCTTATGTGTTAAATGGAAGCGGCGTTCAATCAATTAACGTTTCAAATAAGGCAAATGCCTTCTCCTAACACTCAGTAGTGGACCTCCAAACCCACCATTAAGTAGTACTCAACACAACTAAACTCAGGGCTAATGAATCAGTCGATACGACACCCAATGTATTGAACGATACGAACATCAGTACAACAGAAATAAGTTTTAGAGCTGTTAGAGACCAGTGCTATACCAGCGACTAACTTATGGTTTTCTTATCAAGCTCCATTCATCTGTCCATTCAATAAAGGAATCCAATGGTTTGGACAGTGAGCTGTGCACTGCCAGGCGCTGCCATTGCCTCGCAATGACTGGCCTTTTCTCTAACAGCAGTTTATTATTGTTTGTGTGCCTTAACTGACAAAAGCTTTCAATAAATATAAGTATAATAAATGGTATTTCTCTCACATTTGCCAAACGAATGCATAATTGTCTGACTCATTCTCACAACACTTCTCTCTTGGTATCGATGGGTGAGCGACCCCTAACACCCAATTGAGTGACACAAAGCCACAACACATCCTTACCCGTCCTCACCCTCTCTCCCGCATCAGTCAAACAATCAAAACAAAAAAATAAATAATACAACAGCTGTAATGACAGCACCGGCACAATGACAGTGAGCTCTCCTCACACTTCTCTTCAACTTTGTTAGCAGTTTTTAGTAATACTTGAGTGGAAAGACCTCTGATTGCATCGAATGCTTCACAACTGTATTAATGCTGTGTTTGTAAAGAAAATCTACATTTATTTTGACAGTCAATATGAGCTCAATATTGGATTTTCACTAATATTTTTTACGAGCACTCAATTCAAGCTTTGATTTGACACCTCTCCTCTTAGGGGAGCAAGGTATATTTGCAATTGCACTCCATCTTGCTATATCATGAACAATTCATAACAAATTTTGCTGAAACCCATCTAAAATTCAAGCCGAATAGTTTTGAATATATTTCAAACTACTTTATCTATTATTCATACCAAGATGAATGGTAATCCTGGTTATGCCTATTCTCCATACAATACGACAATATCTCATCAGAAACTCATTCAAGTGATGAGATTTGATCGGAAATAATCTAATATCGGATCTTATTTTGCGATGTTTTTTGTATTAAAGTTTCTTTTGGAAAATTAGTCATAAATTGTATTCCTTTGAGAAAATAGTAATCAAATTGACATTTCATTTGACAAAAAGTCTGTTAAGAGTCTTATATTATTGACATTTATTTGAGATCTCATTTTTACTGAAAGAACATCTCATTTGAATATTTTATTTTATATCATTTCTGACAAAACTAATGACAAGACATTCGCTATAATCTCATCAATAGTTGAGATTTGGAGATAAAGAGAACAGTTATCTAATAACGACTTTAAGTAAAGGGAAGGATAGGGGAGGACTCAATCAGATAGTCTGTTGAGGATAGAGATGATTCAATGCGACTCAAGAAATGGAAACTGAAATAGCCCTGGGCCAAATATTGTGTAGCATCTCATATAAGCAGATGTCTGTGACATTCCTCATAGCAATGTTTGGTATAGATATCATGCAATACAGACAATGCCTGAGTTATATATTTTTCTCTTTGGATAATACAGTTGTGTATTATTTTATACACAAACATAGATCAGCATAACATACATATGGAGTGACAGAGAGGACCCCGTGCACAGACCAGTGCACAATACAAGTACAGAGATATGCATAGTTTATGACGACTTGCAATATATTCACCTCTTGAAGAGCAAGAGATAAATCGTCTCCAAAATGATTCTTATATTTTTCTCTCCGTCTGTCTCTCTGTCTCTCAATCTCTTTCTTCTACTTATATCTCAAGTGAAAAGTTTTATTCCGAGCGAACGCTATATTATAATAGAAAGTGAAACACAAATAATGAGGACTCGACTCAAGACATTCTGCAAAGGCTTTGATTTTGTTGTGGATTCCATTCTCTCAGACTGTTTGGCATAAAAATAAATTGAAGCGAATATTTGAATAGAGAGCAGAATAAGAGACTTATAAATGTAGAGAAAAGAATCCAAATAATAATAATAAGAATGAGTGGAAAGACTTCACTCAATATCGATATGAAAATGCTTTACATAACTGAGGGATAAATGTATATAACATAAAGTGTGTGCCGAGACTTCTCAAAGTCATTCTCTTTCTATGCGTTTGTCGTCGATTGTGACGAATGTATTCATAAAATGTGTTTCTTTTCTTTCGATGCATTTTCTCTGAAGTCTATGCTTTCGATCTATCGATGAATCGGAATATGAGTTTCAGTCCATAAGTCATTGTCAGGCACTCACAAAATGAATTCCAACTCTGGGCGGATGAATGGGTTCACGGCTTATGATATTGTTGTGAGTGCTCTGCCTTTTTGTCGCCATAAGAGGTTTTCTGTGGACTTCTTTTCCTTTCTCGTCGTCGACGGAAAACAAATAATTTCTATATTTAGTATCATCTCAATAGAGGAATGGTTTCGATTGACACATAAATTGTATACTATTTGAAAGCTTTCTCCTCGGCGTAAGACATAAAACTAGAAATTCATATACTTTTGTCTCTACTTTCTAATGGCTTTCCATTAGACGTACAAATAAATGGTTTACATTTCCATTTGAATATTTCTTAAGATTTATTCAAGAAATGTATTCAATAATTATTATAATTATGAAAAGAATATGAGAATCACTCAAAAACATACTTTAAATTTCATCTGATGTTGAAATGAGTAACCAGGGAGAGTCTATATAGTTAAAACTTGGATATTTAAATTAACGTGAATTTTAATACAACATTATCCATTAATAATTTGTTGTATTCATATCATTTTAAGATTTACAACGCCCTGTTTCTATTATTTTTTAGATTATTAGCATGGTCATGACTCATTTGTATTTATTTAACCTAGGCTCTTTCATTAAGACCAGAATAAGAGGAAAAGTGGCTAAAAATAAAAGCGAATACCATTTGTAATGATTAATATTCTTTGAATCTTAAATTGTGAGCACATCTGCAACACTCATAACAATTATGTGTTATATAACTGTAAGAGTGAGTAAAACAGACATATTTAGTATTAGTGATGCAAAAGAGAAGAAAAATTATAATAACTCTCCAAACGTGACAATACTATTCACACATTAAATTCGACTCTCTTTTCAAATGCAAATTACAGTTAAAATTGTTATTCTTTTCTTTCACGCAATTGCTCTCTTGTTCCCATCTATGAACAAATACAGTTCCCTACCCTTCCTATGAACAAGATATCATTCAATGAATTCAGTATAAAATTCCCTCTTGACTGCACCCATAAAACATATCGAGAAGTTTTAAATGTTTTTTTGGTATTTTGAGTTTAACCAGATTTGCTAATAAGTGCATATTAATCTTGATAATATGAAAATGCCAATTTTATGAATTAGCTCATTTTACATATCATAAAACTGCTAGATTAAATCTCTTGATTAATCTGATAAGTTTTTCTTTTTTTGGAGAACAACATTGGGTTTGTACTGTATTTAACTAATAACAAACACTGTCTTATATCTAAAACTATTATTCACAATAAGCGAATTTCCTGCCTGTGCTCCCTATCCTCCCAATCCTCATCAAGTCTGCACTCCATTCCTCGGCATTCATTCATTTTTGAGAATAAATTAAAAAGAGTAGAAAGGAGTCAAAGAGAATGGAAACAAACGATTTGAGCGAATTTGTCACTTAAACAGACCCTTAGTTTAACTTCAAATATAAATATTTACAAAAGACGTCAGAATAAGAAAATTTAAATTAATTTTTGTGTCTCATATCATATGAGAGGAAAGTTTTGGAAATCTTTTTCTTATACGAAGAGTGAAAACAAATTAGTTTTGAAGCAAAAGAAATATTTTTGAAGATTTGAATGAATTTCCAGACTTTGAGATAAGGAATGAAAGTTTCAATTCGTTTGAATTTTTATTTTGCTTTTCTTTGAGTTCTTTCAGTTGAGAGGATTTTCTATTATTCCGTTTGAATTCAAACAGTTTTATATATTTGTTTAATTTGTTTTATTTATTTAATCCAAGTTTCGGGTCTATTGTTGTAAAAATATTTTTCACAAATATTTCAAACATTTTCACTATTTGTTGAACTCAGAGAATAAAAGCATTTTGTGTTTGCGTTCATGTTTTACAGTGCAATATGTTTTGTATTGTCGTGGATATCATATCAACACAATACTAGCCAGTGGTCATCCTCTTAGAAAAATGTAATTCAGGGCAATATTTTCAACAATTTTTGAACAAAAAATAGTTTTTTGTTTGTTTTTCTCTCGAAATGAAATAAAATGATTGTATATTTTTTTCAAACTTTATTTCAAACAATTTCTGTGAAACACGAACCATGTTTTCAGAAACTGTAAATTCAATGAAATTTCTACCTTGCTAATTAAATTGAATTTCAAAGTTATCTCCAAACTTCCATCACAATTGAGTTAAGTGTGGATTTGCACAGCATTTCAAATAACTGATTACTATTCAGAAAGAGTTGTATTAAGTGTTTCTCTTTTTGTTTACTTTAAAATTTCGGTACTTTTAATGGACTGCCGGTCCGGAGGGACTCCACTCTAATAATAACATCAATTCAATGCTCTGCTTATTATTCACAATAAGTAAACAAAAAGAATATTCTTTGTAATTATGATCGCAATTATAAAACATTCAAAAAATATCATTATATAATTTGAGCATGCAACTGTGGCAACTGTGAATAGAAAAGCATGCAAAATTCCCAGGAGCATCTGAATTTCATTGGCTTATAATTAAAAATTTATTCTTTATTCATTAGTTTCGGATTTTCATAAATTACATTCTGAGTAATGAAAGAAAATATGTAACAAAATCTCCTAAATCTCACAAAAAAGAATTGTGTATTTCCAAGAAAATGCAATCTTGATACTTTTCATATGAGATGTTGTTATCCAACATCTTATGCTTTATTCTGTGTTTTTTGTTTGCATTGAGTTTGAGATAACTTTTTGGCCTACTTTTGGCCGTAAATCTATTCATTAAATATGAGATGTATTGATCTGTTTTTCATCCGATCCCTTATTTATCATTCATTAAATCTGTCCTTTTTATGATCCAAGAAATCTATGGATCAGAGCAGAGGATATGAAAACTTTTATTTCTTGCAAGTAATCAGAAAAGAGTTTTCATTTCTGATTTCAGTTCAAAGCCTCAATCAGTTGTTTATCGACAGAAATGAGAATTTCTTTTGAGTGCCTCAACGGTAGGCTCTAAACAAACGAATAATTTAGTGACAAAAGTAATGGAAGTGATGTATAAAACGAATATTTAATTTTTTGTCCACTTTCTCAGTGAGGAATGGCGTGAATTTTAATTACTAATTTGCATCCATGCATATCGACACACATCACACACACCATTCACTTAACTTTAATTTATTTTTTTCCGATTCTGTAATTCATTTACTAATTTTTTGTCACATTTTCTGAGACATACATTGAGATTAAGTCAGTTTTGTGTTAACTTTTATTAAGATTCACGATATAAGCCATTAAAGGCTAAACGCATGGAATATAACTTTTTTGATAAATGACTCCAATTTGATATCCTTTCGCTTCACTTAAGTCTAATTATATTTAATTAAATCTAATATTCTATTAAATCATTGTTTGTGTTAGTAATCCAAAGAGTGCTCTTAAAGTTATTCTAGGTAATTTAGGAATGAATAAAGAAATGTTATGGCTATGATAAGAATCTTATCATGAGATTCATGTAAGAGTTGATAAAAATCTATTTGACATCAATTTTCTTATCATGTATAATTTATTTCTAAAATTAAATCTTTCAAGGATGTAAGTTTAAATTTAGAACTAACTGAATAAAATAAGCTTGTTCCTACACAGAAAAGCGGAATGATCTTACTCCTACATCCATTTAAAATGTTTCAATAAGTTCAGAATTGAATTGAATTTAGAAATAAGTTTCAAATGAAAAATAAATGAAAACAAGTTTCAACATAGATTCAATTTGCGAGTGATCTTTAACATTTTCAAATAGGCCTTTACTAGAAAAACGTTATATCGACTTCCTTGTTAAGATATTGGAAATCAATTCCCCGATAAATAGCCCAATACAAGGAATATTATAATTAAATTAGTTCAATTAATCAATAAACAAGATAAATTTGATAGAAATAAATTACATCAAAACTTTATGATTTGATTTATACTGAGTTCGATAAACGAGGAAACAAATGGAAAATTCATTTTTTTCTTTACTGAAGTTAGACCTCAGATAAGAAGACAGATCTTTAATAAGACTAATGATGTCTAACATTAAATGGATATCAGAGTAGAAGAAATAAATGACAAAAATTGTATATTTCGGCTCAAAAACATACGAAAAGCTATTTATCAATATATGAGACGAAGTTTAATAAATTTCATTAATGAGTCCAACGAAAAGGTCAGACCATCTCAAGAAAAGTAAGAATTCTCAGAGAAATTAATTGCTTTTCTCATAACATAACTATTAGATTGAAGACTAAGAATAAGAAATATTTATTTATTTAACAGAAATGTTATTCTAATTATTGTTTATTTATTAAACAAATTATTATAATTTATGGCTTAAGAGGTCTTTCGATTAGTTTCATGAGAAGACATGATTTTATCCTTTGTCTGCACTGTTCATAGTTAGGGAATGTGCTGTTCATGTGATCCATTAAGTCCTATCAAAGCCCTGATTGATGAACAAATTTTTGCAGCAAATTATTCACTTTATTCGATATACAGTTAGACCTCCAGATAAAAGCCCACTCAATAAGAGAAACTCTCATTAAGAGACAGATTTTGTCTGCACGGACTGCTCCTATGGGGTTATAATGTTAAAATACCTTTTAATAAGAGACATCACTTAAGAGAATCCTCTCATTAAGAGACAATTTTTCTGCACCAATGGATCAATTCTATGCATTTTTGTCTCTCAATAAGAGAATTATTCTTTTAAATTGTAAGATGATCTCAATATTTGTAGGTTTTTGGGAAAATAATGTTTAACTACATAATTCTTGTTAAATCATGTAAGTAATTACTTAGTTAATCAATAATTGCATTAAATAATTAATTTATAATAAGTACAATAGTTATTTATCTAAATTTTGCCCAAATTTCTGTGCTCTCTTAATAAAAGAACCTCTCATTAAGAGACAAATTTGTCTTGCACCAATGATTCTCTTATCTAAAGGTCTAACTGTATTTCTATTGCAATGACTGGAAATTATAAAACCAGTTAATTAATAATTGTAATTATCATCTAGTCCTCTTTCTGCTAGATCCCAGGCTTCCGCGTCTACCGGATATCCAGGAATGCCTTCCTGTGGAGTGTGTTGATATTCATTTGTTCTGTAATAAAATCTGGGCTCAACATGTCTCACACTGTGACCATCATTTGCTGAGTTATATGTTCTGTCCCATTGATGTGTGCGTGGGTTCCAAGTATCAACTACTCTATTACCATTATCTTGGTGAATAATAACTCCGGACACCTGCCACCAAGTGTTTACACATCCACACTGAGTGGGCGGGCATCTGCCTCTTGTAGGAGTGCGGTTTCGACATACCCAGAAACAGCACGAATCGCGTTGATCAGGGTACACACCATTATCAGCCGGGCATTGATATTCCTGCCTCTGATATCTCACCCTGGTGCCCATGCATTGTCTCCCATCAAAGTACTGTTGTTGAGGACATGTCCTAAGTCGAGGTCTATTACGATAGCACTGGTAGTATTGGTTGTTGACCTGGCGCCTAACTCTGAACTTTCCTTTTGGTCTAGGGCATTTAAAGGCCTTATGTGGAGAGGTCTGTTCAATGCACGCATCCTTTCCGTCAAACACAGTGTTAGTGGGACAGGACTCTAATGTGGGAACTCCTTTCTGACAGCAGTAGAATTTTGAGTCACTCTCAGGACAAGGATAATGACCATCAGATTCTGTACATCTAAAGGGGGTCAGTCCCCCTTCATTCTGTGGCGCCGTTTGTTGGGGTTCCACACATTCCACTCCATTATAAACCATTCGAGTCCTCCCATCCTCTGACCAAGGACATTGTATAGTTGGCCATTGTGCTTGTGAAGTCTGGTATAAACTAGCTAATTTGATTCAAATTGTAAGATAATTTAATTAATAATATGAGCTATAATTATAGTGTTAACAAACCCAGAATAAATAATTCTGAAACTAGAGTCAATTTGAGCATGGCTACAAATGTAGTCAGATATAAGGGTGTTAAAAGTTGCTTGATACAAAACTATTTTATAGCAAAAGGAATTCAATGCAATATGTTTTGAATGCATACAATAAGATAATTAACTGATTTGTTAGTCTAATTTACACGTCGAGCACAACCTCACAAATGTGAGTTCCCTTTGATATCAAATATGACTTTGAATTTATTAATTAATGGGAATTTTTGTGTCGAGAACTGCAATCATATGATTATTTTGAAATAAATTTATCACATTATTATGCATTTCTAGATTATTTAAATGACTCCAACCCTTATCGCAGGTATTATTCAAATTTGAAGTGCATTGTATGAGTCCAGTGCCAAGAGTTGAGTTAAACAGACCTTGGTCTTCAACTACATGGAATATCACTGAAAAGGAGACATCAAAAAGTTGCTCCGATTTGTTTCAAATAAATGTTTAATTAATTAAAGTTTATTTCTTTGGAATTTATCACCATGATCATTATTTCTGACTGTCAGTAATTTTTCCAAGGTTATGTAAAAATATAATTTTATTCTTAATAATTTTGTAAAGATTCATTTTCTAACAAGCTAATTATAACTATTTTAAATATTCAAGTAAAGTTTATCTCCTAACAATATCATTGTACTCGACCAGTCTGTTCCATCTGACCGCGAATTCATCGAAAGTGTCAGTAATGACCTTGTTTTCAAACTCAAACTTAACCAAGTTCCTATTTTTGACTAGAATTCTGAAATGAGATGGTCTTCTCTGTGGCAGGGATTTGGGTTTACAGCCCCTGCCATCAAATACTGTATCTGCCGCACAATGGTATTCTTCAGGCACACCATCCTTGCACTTGTAGTGAGTCTTTCCATTGCGATGACGTCTGAATGTGTCATGAATTTCGGGGCACTCGTAGGGTTGGACACACTTTTCTCCATCAAATACCAGAGACCACGTGGTGTTGCCATCAGTGAACTGCCGACAGAACTTCACGTAAGGCCGGCCTTCAGTGCACTGGATGTATGAAGTTCGACTGAACTGGTTGTTAAAAATACCATCACCAGGACAGGTAAATGTGCCATGCTCATAAGACCAGCCTGAGTTCGACTCACAGCCTCTTCCATCAAATACAGTACCATAGGGACAGGTATACTGTGCCGGTTCACCATCCATGCACATAAAATAAACATGCCCACCATGCTTGGCTTGACGATAAGTGCCGTCAATTTCTGGACATTCCCAGGGCTCTACACAATCGCGACCATTGAATACCAAAGACCAGTGTCGGGTCCCAAAGCCTGTTTCGGGACAGTTCACTACTAAGTCAATACCGTCCACACATTTAATAAACGATTTTCTATTCTCTGGATTAGAAAATTTTCCATCATATGGACAGTTGAATGCAAAGGTCAGTGCTGGACCTGGGCAAAATAATAAATTAATACTTTCATGAATTGGTACAGTCTATCTCTTATTAGCGCGTCCCAACTTGAGTCGTATAAGCTCTTTATCTTGAACATCTTTATGACAAATAGAATAAAAGGATTAAGATAAACAGCTTACATTACTCAAGTTGAGACTCGCTAATAA